>JANLJB010029522.1:0-15818 GCA_026212285.1 Bursera cuneata
TGAAAATAACTTAGCACATGCCTAAGCAAAACAGCAAAACAGTTGATGCTATTTAGGAAACAAAATTAAAAATTAGGAAAGGGTAGTATTTAAAATAGATATGTGGTAAAGCTACTGTTATAATAGTAATCTTGTTTTTCAGCTTTAATATAATTTAATGGACTTTATTTTTTAAACACTTGTACGTATGAAGCTAATTTAATAATTGTTTTGTATTATGTTTGTACTATATATTTTTATTTTATATTATACACAAATTATTAAAATCTATACATTTTAATTATACATTGATTTGCGTCTCTATTGCATAGCGCAATTACACTCAAGGTAAGCAATTTTTTGTTTTTAAATAGTTTAGGGTTATATTTAGTTTGAATGATCACTTGCTCAACAAACAATGAAATTAGCATTTAATAATTTAGTAAAATGCCAATAGATTTTAGGGTTTTTCTCTTCTTTTGTTTTAAATTTTTATCTTTTTATTTATCTAAAAGCATATGTTATCATATTTAATTAATGAAATATCTTTACTCAAAATAAGTTAAAGGATTTTTATCTCATTTCTTAAACCTCAGGGTCAGAAGGAACTTTTCCATTAATTAAGCAAATTGAAATATGTTGTAACAGAGTGGATTTGCCACCACTTGCTTCATATGTGGAAGAAAAAATTGGATTAGAGCATGATTCATTCCTTTTTAATTTCCACTAACTTTACTCACATGTCTCTCATTGCCACACTAAATTCTACTTAACATCTGGCTAAGACTTGTCAATTTTCAATTGATTCAAAGTGACGGCAAGACACTATAAATAGTTGAATTGTTTCCATTGTAATGGCATCCCCGAGTGTGGAATAAAACAACCCCCTCACTTTCAATATTTCTCTCTTATAATTATATTTCTCATACTTTAGTCATTTAGATTTGTACCTGTAATATTTTGTTTGTTTTATAGTTAAATTTATAACACGTACGTTATCAGCACAAGACTCTGCTCAAATTATTATAGGTATATCTAATATAAATTGTTATTATTTATCATATTATATTTATTATAATCTATCATTATCAGTATGCTTTGTGATTGCCACTATGTTAGATCTTCCACATTAAAAAATAAGGATAGCATATGTTATTAATTATTGTATTATTATATTGTTGATATTATAATAATTTGTGATATATTATTATCATTATTTATGCTTATTTTTAATATTACTATATCAATATTATTTCGTTATTACTGCAATTGAAATTTGGAAAGAAATATTTGGTAGATATTAAACTTGGTTTAGGACAGTAAGTGATTATTTGTATAGTTATATACATGTCCAGAAAAGTTTTGTCAAAAAGACCATAAGTCTAAAGAAGTTGGATTTTAAGTGGGACCGTTGTGACCTTCTAATTTTTCCTGAGAACTTTCCTAGTGTATCTAATTATACTAATGCTTACTATTATTTTGGGTTATTATTCATCGAAATAAATTAGAACCTAAAGTTCTTATCTTGTAAATTGTTTTATTTTCTATCAGGAACCTAAAGTTCTAAATATATTTGAGGGTTTATTAATGGCAATTAATTGATTGTCATTTTCTCTGTGAATGCCCACTTGCCAAAATATCAAATTTGACAAACCATGAGTTTGACCCACTTTCTCTCAATGGAGAAAATTATTTAGAATGGCAGATGATATAATACTTCATTTGGAAGTCATGAATTTGAGTGAAAGTATTAAGGAATGTAATACAATGTCATTGTAAGATAAATCAAAAGAAATGATAATTCTTCATTATCATATTGATAGAGGTTTAAAATCTAAACACATCACCATTACTAATCCGCAGATCCTTTAGAAAATTTTGAAAGAGAGATTTGATCAACAAAAGACAATTATATTGCCAAGAGCTCAGTTTAATTGGAGTAATTTAAGATTACAAAACTTCAGGACTATCAATGAATATACCTCAACGCTATTTAGAATTTTATCTCAACTAAGATACTGCAGACAGACAGTCACTGCAGAAGAAATGATAGAAAAGATATTATATACATCCATCTAACATTGTCTTGATGTAGCAATATAGAGAGTGTCATTTTAAAACGTATTCTAATTTAATGTCATGTTTCTTACTTGCTGAACAAAATAATTAGCTCTTGTTGAGAAACCACCAACTTCGTCTCACTGGTTCAGTACCGTTCTCTAAAGTGAACTCTACTTTATCAAATAATGGATGTGGTCTTGGTTATAAACATGGTCGTGGTCATGGTCGTGGTCAGAATAATTATCGACCAAGGGGTGATTATTCCAAAAATTTTAAACCACACCACCAAAAGTGGAATAAAATGAAGGAAAACAAAACAAAGGATACTAGAATCAACCATAAAAGAATAATGAAAGTGTATGCTATAGGTATGGAGGTAAAGGACATGAGTCACAAACTTACCGCACTTCTATGCATTTGGTGGAACTATATCAAGCCTCTATAAAGAAAAAGAAAAAAAATATATAGAGACAAATTTTGTTGATAATCCAGTTGATTCAATAAAATTAGATGTGTCAGACGTTTTTGCTGATGATGACTTGGTTAATCAGTTAATAAGAAATGAAAAGATACTTGATCCTGAAGTACTGTATCTTAATGTTATTGGTACTCTATTACATTTGTCACAATGTACTAGACCTGATATAATATTTGCTATCAATTTATTAGCAAGGTTTAGTTCTGCACCTATAAGGGGGCGTTGAAATGAGATTAAACGCATTGTTTGTTTTCCTCAAGAAACTTCAGACTTGGGATTATTCTATTCAAATAAGTTCTCAAAATCCAGGATTAGTTTGTTATTTGATGTTGGATATTTATCTGATCCCCATAAAACTCGATCACAAACTAGATATATTTTTAATCATAATGGGACAACAATTTCATAGCGATCTAGAAAACAGACTTTGGTTACTACCTCATCTAATCATTCAGAAATTCTTGCACTTCGTGAAGCCAACCAAGAATGTTTACGGTTACAATCTGTAATCCAGCATACCCAGAATTCATGTAAGTTATCTCTTACTGTTCATCCTCCGACAATCACATATGAAGATAATGCAATATGTATTGGTCAAATCTGAAGAGGATATATTAAAGGAGATAGAACGAAGTGTTGGAGGTTCCACAATGCCGCTCCCTATGACCACTCTTAGAATAGGCCTTGCAGGGTGCGATGTCGAATGCCATAAAGGAATTGGGTTGTGCTCTCCTATCACCAATTGGTTTTAGGAGGAATGACAGCTCATGGATCCTACACTAAGCATATTTCACCAAAGTTCTTTTATACACATCAACGTTAGGAAAGTCGACAAATTGATGTCAAATAGATACGTTCCAATGATAATCTAGTAGATTTATTTACCAAAATTTTACTAACATCAACCTTTGAAAAAGTTTGTTTATCACATTAGAATGCGTCGACTTTGCAAGTAACAAATTGTTATATGATCTTTTGTTATGATCAGAGGGAGAACTTATCAGGAGGAGTATTTTAGACACACATGTACATTGTACTCTTTCTTTCTTTGATCAGGTTTTGTCCTACTGAGTTTTACCTAGCAAGATTTTTAACAAGCAGTTGTAGTCTAACACCACTTTTTATATCATATAATTGTATTTATTTTATTTTTCTAGGGTTTTTATTCCATTGGGTTTTACCTTAACAAAATAGATGTAGTTATATGAATGTGGTAGAAATCTAAGGGGAGTTTTGTAACACGGTGGATTTGCCACCACTTGCTTCATATAAGTGGAAGACAAAATTGGATTAGAGCATGATTCATTCCTTTTTAATTTCCACTAACCTTGCGCACGTGCCTTTCATTGCCACACTATTTTTCTACTTAACATGTTGCTGAGACTTGTCAATTTTCAATTGATTCAGAGCAGCGGCAAGACACTATAAATAGTTGAATTGTGTCCATTGTAATGGCATCCCTGAGTTTGAAATAAAACAACCCTCTCACTTTCAATATATTTCTTTTATAATTATATTTCTCATACTTTAGTTATTTATATTTGTACCCCTAATATTTTGTTTGTTTTATAGTTAAATTTATGACAAAATAAAAGTTTTTAACTGCTTTATAAGGTATTGTTATCTCTGTTTTTTTTTTTTTTTTTATTTGCATTACATTAACCAGTTTGTGTATTCAAGATCGTTTAATAAGCTATTTCCTTTGCGCCTCATCCCTCTTCCTCGTTCTTCTTTCTTTTGTACAGGTAAACAATTCATCTGCCGTTTTTCTTTTTCCAATTATTTTTTTTCTTTCTTATTAACCAGTTTTTGTTTAACGTGTTTGATAATTTTCTTTGCTTGATGATGGGTAAGATCTTTTTATTTCTTCAATCTTTCTTCTTTTGTTGTTTAAAGTTGGATGAGGCCTTAAGAGTCCACAAATGCTTACTTTCCGGCCAATTCCTTGATTTTTTCCCTTTTTTTTTGTTTTTGTTTCTTTTTTTTTTTTTTTTTTTGGTTTTTTAGAGAAATGATATGTGTATTATATCTGCCTTATATTCCGTCAATGCTGNTTTCCCTTTTTTTTTGTTTTTTTTTCTTTTTTTTTTTTTTTTTTTGGTTTTTTAGAGAAATGATATGTGTATTATATCTGCCTTAGATTCCGTCAATGCTGTCTTTCTGGTCCCTTGATTCCTTATAGTATAATTCATTTCCTGTTTTTTACTTTTGTTCTTTTCTTTCTTATTTACTTTTTCTTTTGTTAACTTGTTCTTTACTTGCTGACGGGTTATGACTTTTTGTTTGTCCAATTTTTTTCTTTTTGGTTTGGTAGAGAAGTTATATGCGCATGAATCATGTCTTTGGATGAGGCCTTGGAGTCCACTACTGCTGTCTTTCTGGCCAATCCCTTAATTCCTTAACGTGTATAATTCATCTCTTGTTTTTTAGCAAATGCCCAATTTTTAAACAGATGGCTTGGAAACTGTTTCTACGGCCCAAGAAGCTTTTGACAGAAAAGAAATGATAAATCTAAGATGAGTTGTTCTTGTAGCGAGTGAAATGTGAAGTATGGGAAGAGAAAGAAGGCTTCATATTCAAAAAATTTCAAAAAGCTTGTTATTTATATATCAATATGATAATCTTCTTTTAATTATGGAAAATGAGGACAATTTCAATGTCAACCTTGAGGAAATGGTTGAGGTTCTGATTGCTCCTGAACAACCTCAAAACGAGGAAACCGCAATTACCCGAAATGCTACTCGATCATGGTATAATGGTATTTAAAAATATTCTACTTAATATAAATATTTCTGCTTTTAGAAAATCAAGTATTGACCCTGCCCCTTTCACAGAGGACATAACTGACATCTGGGAACCTCAAGCCATTAAACCCGCTGCTCCACCATATCACCCACTCTCTGGTCCTCGCAGTAATCCTGTGTCTGTGGTGCCTCCAGCATGGGCTTGCGCCTTCGGCTTAGTTTCAAGAGCAATGTACCACCTTGTTCCACTTGAATTGATGCCTTGCAGGTCACATCTACCATTTGACCTCACTTATCAGGTTACTATAGTGATTTTTTCGTGTCATATTTGTGTTATATGTTTTTATTTTATATTATTCTCGTTTTATTAAATTTATACATTTTAATTATACGACCTATTTTACATTCAGCACAAGTGATCACAGGGAAGGATTGTACTCAAGGTATTGTTAATGGAATTTTCTTGGAAGTTTTCTAGAGTTGTACAAGTTTCACTTGAAAACTTGGATATTACATTTCATTTCAATTATTTTGTCTAAATTTTTTCATTCTGTCCCTTTCTTATCTTTCCATTGAGGATATGACATAAATTTTATTGGCAAAATGCAAAATATTAATAAATAAAAAATTAGGAAAGTTTACTTGTCCAGGAGGGAGTTCACCCGAAGTTCATCCCAAAGAGCATCCAGCAGAAAAATGTAAAGAACCAGCAGAGTATAATTAGCCTATAAAAGAAGAGAATCCTGGACAAATTTTCTATCTAGCTAATGTACCAATATGTTTCCAAGTGAATTTCCTAAATTTATTTGCAGGTAAAGTGCCCGTCAAAACCTCAAAACTCGAGAAACTGAGCACCTCTTGTGTGCAAACATGTTCAAACTTTAAAATCATTGGTAATAGGTACACATGAGACACATAGAAACACAGACAAACCTGAGAGAGCAATCACTGCTACCAGATTCAGGAGAAACTGCAGTAAAAAGATCACCTCTGTACACATGAAACACATAGAAACACAAACAAACCTGAGAGAGCAATCGCTGCTACCAGATTCAGGAAAATAGTCACTAAGTTTACTGCATTCATACAAATATGAACACAATTCTTTGCTTTACTTATATGCCATGAACATATTCATGTTTATGAATGCAAGGAAAAAAAGTAACTTATACTATCTTAAGACCTTTATCAATCAGGCGCCTGTTCTTCCTGGCCTGTCTTTCTTTATCTGCAGCTTCAACTTCAAGTGGAGCCAAGAAACAAAGAAGCATCAGTACTTCGCTGAGTTACTTCCAGGTTATTCTCCAATATTTTCATTTCGTCAGGTTTCATACACTTGACTATTTCAAAGGTAACGGACAAATGTGTGGTGTATAGGAATTAGTAGCTTTTCTGACATTTTAGTCTATTAAAATCCAGAGACAGAAAGGAAAGAAGATTTATTGAGTTTTTCTCCTGCTATTTTAATAAACTTTCCTGTATTTTCTTTCCTTTGGTATGAAATTCTGTGTAAAATTGAACGTAGTCCTCCCTGAATAATTTGTTCTAGCTGTGAGATCTCGTAAGTCTTGAGACTTTATGATTCTTCACAATTTTATGATTGCCTTTCTAGGTTTTTGGAAAGCAATATCTACAAAAGACAGAGTGCCTCGGTTTTACAAACTTAAGTTTGTTAACTAATGGTAGGTTTAATATATATTTTGCTTGGTCAATCTGATTGCATCAATTTAAAATGAATTGTCAGGAAATTTAAGATATCCCTTCGCAGAATTTGATCAGTCTTTCCCCTTTCAGTCTCTAATTGAGTTTCCATTTAGTACAAGTTACAATAACAATTCATGAATATAATATTATAATAGATTTGGACACGGCTGCAACAGCTCTATACATGCCAATGCAATGGAGGCTGTTGGATTGCTATAATATGATGCCATGTCAAGTTGCCAAACGTTGGCAACAAATTGTTTTTATTATTGTTCATATAGTATCAAACTGGAGTACTCTCATGTCAGGCTTGATTTGCTTGCAGTGTAGGAAGAAGCTGAACTATGGTTAGACCACACAAAAACTCTCCAAAATGGTCGCTGCCTTCGCTTTGGATTGTGATTTGTTAGCTCTGTTTCTGATCTATTCAGCATTTTCCACATCACCTGAACATCTTGATATTCACAAGTTTGTACATCATCATGAAGCTTCAACAGTCCAGCACCTGCACAAAGCAACACCATCAAGATCAGAAGGCTTGTAGCAATTCATTCTACACATGTTCTGGTAAAAAAAAAAATCACTCAACTTTCCTGAGAGTATTTGGACTAATATCAAAAACATTCTATCGATTTCAAGAATATCCACTACCCTGTTTAATACATTGAAATTACTGTTTTCTATTCGAGTCAACTTCCGAAAAGTAGGAAATATGCTTAGAACTTCACAAATCAAACTAGTCAAAAAGTTAGAACCAAACTGAAACCCTGATCAAAGGAAGTGTCATTGATATTTTCGAAACAGTATCAATGTTTTTCGCTTTAAATGAAGCCACAATCACAAAATCGAAAAAAAATATAGGTAAACATTAATCATAAAGTAGTTGAAATATAAGGTTCTTATAGTTAGCATTAAGTATCTGATGCCATGAGAAGTGGTCCAGATGCCAAAGACAGCAGTGGACCATAACCCTCTTTAGGTGTATGTCTGTACAAAATTGTAATTAAGAAATTTAAGTGGATGTTACTATCAAACCATCACTAGATTAACTTAAGCATAAAGTTTATACTAAAAAAGAAGTTGATCCTATCCCAGAACTTCACCTTTCGGTGAAGCATTGTATCCGAAACCAAATTTTAATTTTTTTTTTTAAGTGTTTCATTTTCCTTTCCCACCTTTCTAGCATCAGGGTAGCCCAATAAACAAAGCAGTTATATTCTTCTAGTGGATTAAAGGTCAGATTACAATATCAGAGACTTTTTTTTGATAAAGATATGTAACATAAAACGTCATACATGTAAAATATCATAAACTAACGTTCGATATTAGCCCAATAACCATCATAAATAGTCAAGGCCATGGATCAAGTGTTCTTAATTCCTGTTATTTATAGACTTCAGAGTGAAGCCTAATAGAAAATTTCCTAAATCTTCAATTAGGTTTCTTTTGTCTTACTTGTGTGTTTTCAACCTAGTGGATGTAGCCCACCTCAAGTGGAATCTTTTTGAGCTATGAAGCATGATATTTTGTATGCAATATTAAAATATATATTAAGCAAATCAAAATCCTGGCATGAATAGTGCTAACAATATTATTATGATCATACAAGATTCCATATATAAATTTATAATGGAAAAAAATGCTGATCAAGTATTGAACACAGACTTTATTTTCCAGGGAAAAAAGATTTGGTGAAGTTAAACAAAAAGACTGGAAGGAACCATCTGCCCCCGTAGGCAGATATGATGTTGAAAGGAAAGTAACATTATTAAGGTTGAACTAAATTGAGAAATGTTTTACCACTTTGATATCATTTTCAAACTGGGGTATGAACACATTTATAGAGAGACATATCAAAAGGACTAAAACAACCGCAAATCGTAATAAGGCACCTCCTCAAACTTTATATATAAAAATAAATAAATAGATAAATAAATTAACTAAATATCTTCGAAGTGATCTATGCTATAGTTCTTGTTCACATTAAGAATCTAATGAACACTTTTCAGGTTTTGAGATCAAATTCTACTGATATCAGTAGCAGGAGAGATTTTTTAGTTAAAATGTTAAGTTGGATTCTAAAATTAGCCTTAAAACCCATAATAATTATTATGAGTTTTTAATTTATTCATTAATTGATCTATTTTTTTTTCTTTTTATCTGAAAAAAGAAGAGTAAATGAAGCAAAAATAAAATAATTTGGTAAGTTTATGAATTTTTTGAATCAAAATTCTGCCCAGAAGGGTCAGGAACATTTAACAGATTCAAGGTATAAATGAAAATTTTAAAAAATAAAAAAGGGAGAAAAATTTAACTAATAAAACTTAAATCATCATTTTGTGGATTAATAACATTTACTAATAGCATTTTGTAAATTAAAAAAAAAAAGAGTAAAAGCTAACAAGAATAAATGTAAAGAAAAAAAAATTAATTAATTAACGGCCAACAACAGATAAGAACTCTTTATTCTAATATTCTTCCAATATTGTTCTATCATTGTCAATAAATAAAAATAAAAAATATTTTTAAAAAACAAATAAAAAAAATCCTCTCTTGATAAGAAAGAACAGAATAAAGTAAATAACATGAATTTTTCTATAAAAAATGGGTTTTCTTTTCTTGGATTAAAAACCAAGTTGAAGAAGAACAAGAAGAAGAGATAGTAATAGGAATGAAGAACGAGTAGGCAGTAAAACGCACCGTTTTTGCGAGCCTTAACACGGGTAGAAACAGCAACCCAGACTCTCCTGACAGGGAAGATCATCTTCTGCCACAACTCCATGAACTTATCTCTAACAACTGTCTTCGCTTTCCTCTTCCCTTTCTTCTTCTTACCCCCACCACTATTACTGCCTCCACCGCTGACTCCACCACCACCGAAGAGTCTAAGTCTAACAGCTACACCCTTTAACCCGGCCAGACCTCTGAAGCTTGCCAGCAAAGCTGCTGCACGAGAGTCTGAATGTTTAAGGTTCTTAAAAGGGTTGAAAGAGAGAGTAGAATAGAGTTGATTGGGTTGAGTTTGAGTTTGGATTGTTTCTTGGAAGAAGCTGTGGAGATGGAGTAATCATAAGGTGGCGAGCAGCCAGCCACGGCCTCTGTCTGTTATAAATTATACAATTTTCAATTCATTTATCAAATGTGCACCGACACGTGACCGTATTTATATACTCACACGCTGTTAATTTTTTTTATTTTCTACTTTTTACTTTTTTTTATCTTTTTATGAGATTAATTTAAATCGTTGATTTTCTCGTAATTAAAAAAATCTTAGAGACTTTTTAAAAATGACAATAATTCTAATATTCATAACCACAAACTGACATCCATAATTTTTTTATTAATTTATCATTAATAGTCGATAGCTATCAATCTCTAATATTTGATAATTTTAATAATCCAATAACTATTAATATCTAATATTTGATAATTAGAAAGATAAAAAAGAACTATTAAATTATTAAAATAAATAACTAAAAAAATCATTAGTAATAATATATTTATAATTTTTTTAATTTTTTAATGTATCTAACTTACAAAATATCATGTGACACATATCAATAACAATAGAAAATAATGATTTATGATAATTATTTATTTAATATGGCAGGTTAGAATAAATTAAATGAATTGAGTATATATATATTAAAGAAATAAATTGTGAGTCATAGGATTTGATAACAGTAATTATCTCTTGAATATATATATTATATAGATACGATAAAAGTAAAATATTGTGCTCGATCCAAGTGGGTTAAACAACAACTTAAAAAATAATTTACAATAAATCTAGACGGTTGGGTTAATATGGACCTAATACCATATTAAATTTAGAACTTTCCTAAAAGTTTAAGCCGATAAATATAGCTTAACTTAAATATTTAAGCCACGATAGATTTTAGGCACCAAAGTCCAATATCGTTATCTTACTTGTCTTATCTATTGTCTTTCCTATACTCGGTACAATAAAGTTATCAAATTAGTTGAATTGTTGTATTCGTTTAAAATAAAAAAATAAAAAAAAAATCGAGGACTACTCGAAATTTTCTCTAAAGCAATAGATATTTTGATATTTCCACCACTTCATATAGTGCATATCATTTATTAAATATAACAAGTGTGATTGAGTATAAAATATTATACGTTCTTATAACATAGTTATATATTATGAAAAATAAAAACTATATAGATATTTCTATTTTTTTATTTCTTATAATTCATAAGAAAAAGGTATACACGAATATATAAATTTCAAAAGCATCGATTTATCTCAATTTCTTTTTTTTATTAAAAGAGAAAAAGATATTTAAGATAAGAATTAAAAGAAATTAAATTTAAAATAGTGATAAAATTAATAATATAATGAGAACCGTACGCATACAAATAATAAATATAAAGAGAAGGAGACAAAACCAATAATAATAAATAGCGAAAGCAACACGTTGCAAAATGTGGGTGGGGCTGCTGATTTTGCTTTATCCGTTGTCGTTTTTGATATGTTGGTTAGATTATTTGACTTAGTCTCTAAATATGTCGGATCGGTTTTGAATTTTAAAACGTCCAATTATATGCTTTTTGTGCTTGTGGTCAAGGGTCATGGTGGGCGGTTTAATTCTTTGAATTTGTTCAAATTGGAAAAAAATTTCCATCTTCTTTTAAGAAAAATCTTTATCATATTAATTAGATACACCCGTGTTAAAAAAAAAATTATATCTAATAATTATATTATTTGATTAAACGCGAACATCTTATGATTGTTAGACTAATGTGTTAAATTATATATTGATGTTCAGAATATCGAACATTTAAAAAAATTAAGATATCGATACTATATTTGGTTGAAATGTATGTCGATTATTTCATATATGAAATTCATCATAGATTTTTCTTTATTTGAAAACACAAAAGGAAAAGAAAACAAGATATATTAGTTTAATCCTTTACTGGGTTCATCACTTTATCACTTTATTTTTAATTAACAATGCTAAATAATTCTTTAATTAATTCCAAAACTAAATAAAATATTATTAATTAAAAAATATAAAAAAAGAAAAATCACCTTTATAATCAAATCTAAGAATGAATGAATATTCTATCTAGGAGTGGTGTCGGCAAGCTTATTATAGTCGGTGTTGGATTAATTTATAAATGGATATTGTGTGGAAAAGATGGATTGCTTGATTTGTCTCCTTGAAAGGGAATAGGAACAACCAAATTGTGGAATATGGATTTCTAGGGATATTTTTGTCTTTTCACTTTCTTATATTATTTCATTTTTCTAGAATCTTGATCATAATCTTTCAATCAATTTCTTTACTTCTAATTCAAATTTGCATCGTTCTTTGGAAAGATAAATGCAAATATTAAGTCTAGCTTTTTGAAGAAAAAGATGTTTGGATTATGCATAAATGGTCCATAATGAAAGAAAAAAGTTGTGGCTATGTTTGCAAGATCTTTTCATATAGTATTAAATATTGGTCCAATATAGATAATTAGAATTTATAATAATGAATGTAAAATTTAGAATATTTAATATAAATACAAATTGTAACTTAATTTTATAACTTATAATTTTTATACCTTTGATATTTAAATTTAAAGATATATATATAGAGGTAGATTATTGGGACTTAATTCTTTTGACTTAATTTTATACACTATTTGATAATCATTGATTTATTATAATTCATGAGTAGGAAAGAAAAAATAAAAAGATGGTCTTTTTAATGCCATAGATGGGAAAGATAAATTAGAAAGATAGTCTTTTTAATTTCAACTCATAGTTTTTTTCATTATTAAATTATAAAAAAAACAACTATCAAATAATATCTAAAATTAAGTTTAATAGTCTGAGCCATATATATATATATATATATATATATATATAAATTAAGTCTCAATAACCTAACCGAATACATATTATCCTATGTAAAATTTATAAAATATTAAATCTGCAATTCTCATAGGTAAGAATACTATACAAAGATTGTAATGTATTTCATATTCTTACATTTTATGTTTCAAAGTTATATTCAATTTTAAAATTTCTTTAGTCTCAATATTTTTTAAGGTTATTATTATTTTTTTATATATGAAATCTAATTTTGATTTATATTCATAAATATTGTATTATATAGATTTTTTAACTTAAGGTTGATTCTCAAATAAATCATTTTAATAAAAAAAAAAATTGCCTTTGATCTAAATCTAAAAACATTTGAATTATTATTTTTAAGTTATTTTTCTAAAAGGTCATGCTATTGTAATTTATTGTTTTTAACTTATTTTCTTATATTTTCTCATAACCATTAATCCACTATAATCTAATTATTAGAAAGTTATTGAGTTTGTATAATGATAACTATATTTTACCTTTTCTTTTATAACTATTTGATTGTAGTATATTAATGATTAGGGAAAAGTGTAAGAAATTAAATAAACAAAATTAAATTACAATAGCTTAACCTTTTTCTATTGTTTTTTAATCATTTAATTTATTTTACGGCTCTTTAGTCTCTATTTAATATTGTATATATGAGATTGATAATTAAAGTCCCATAATAATAACATTGTTGTTACATTTTTACTAATATATAACTCTATATATTTTATAACATACAACTAATATATTAGTAATTTAAAATATTATCATACCATAAAAAATTAAAAGAAAATAAATTAAAACTTGAGATTTCTAACACTAATTAATAAGTGAAAATTTTGAAAAACAACTAAGTTTTTTTTTTAAAAAAAAATCAAATATCTAAAATCTAAATATTTTTGAAAACCAGTTTACTATCACTATACAATGATAAAAACTTGACCTATTATAAAATATTTTACTAGAATTGTTACAATTATAAATATTAGTGAAAAATCTAGTAAATGTTTAGGTGGATTGGATAGTTACATGAAACACGTGCACCAACATAAATCTAGTTGGGTCCCAAAGATACCATGGCCGCGGCCCTCCCATTGTTTTTGTGCCACGCATACACCTCAATATAAATTGTCCTTCAATCTTTTCAATTTGATTTTCATTTTCTCCCTTTTTTTTTTTTTTTTAATATATAATTTCTTAAAGGGATAATATCAAATAGTACTCTTATGTTTTGATCTAATATCAAATAGAAAGCAAGTTTACCATTTTCATCAACTAAATCTCTAAGATTTGATTTTTTTAATCAATGATTAATTTTAACACCAAAAAATATATATTTACCCCTAAAATTTTTTTCTTAATTTTAAAAAATTTAAAAAAATAAAAATACAAAAAGTAGAAATTAATTTGTTAGGGGAGTATAATTTATTTATTTTTTATTTATTCTTTTTTGTGTTAAAATTAAAGAAATAAATTTTAGTATGGGTAAATATTTATTTTTTGGGGTTAAAATTAATATTTAATTAAAAAAAACAAACCTTAAGAGTTTAGTTGATGAAAATGATAAACTTACTTTCTGTTTGAAATTAGGTTAAAACACAAAGGTATTATTTGATATTGTCCCATTTCTCTTAAATATTTCATCATTCTAATCCATTCAATACACAATGATTAGATATAATTTTCTTTCTAATATATAGTTTAAAATTTGAAATTAATAAAAAAAAAAAAGAAATACACATTATTTAATATATCTTCCGTAATTTTAAATTTAAAAAATAGTTTTCAAGTATCATTAAAACATAAAAAAAGGGGAAATTTGTTTTTTCTTCTTTTAATAGAATTTTTAAGTTCTTGAATTAATTCTTAGCCAATCAAGAATAAGATAAAACTTTACATGTATATGGAACACAATTCAAAGAACAGAAAAGGAAAGAAAATGATTGAGAGTTAGGTTCTAACTTCCAATCTGACGTTGCATCTCAATCATATATATATATATATATATTATATCCAATAAATTTGATAAAATCATTTTCTTTCATGTTTATTTGGGTTTATTTTATATTCATCATCAATGAGTATCTACTATAAGAATCTGGAAACAAATGTGAGGTTGAGAATTTAGTTTTACCCATATAGTAAATGGGTTACCATAATTAAACTTGATAGTGAAAGATTTATATGATAAAAAAAAAAATAAAAAAGGAAAAAAATAGTAATGAGAAGATTTTCAAGGAAATTATTACTTATCTTGGGACTCCAATTATGCATGTTTGTTGACATAATTTAAATGTGCCTCAATCAATCAATAGATAAACTTATCTTGATTATAATTATTGACTAATAATCAAATAAATATGAGTAAAGTTATGTATATAAAATTTGTATCCTAATTTTATATTTTAAGTTGATATAGCATCAAGTAAATAGTTAAATAAATATATAAAAATCAAAATAATGAATATTAATTTATTTAAATTATTATTTATTTGATACCACATCAACTTGGGATATAAAATTAAGATATATATAAATTTAATACTTATAATATTGTTTAATAATTAACATATTGGGTCGTCTATAACTTTGAACTAAAAAATTTTTATCATGCAAATATTTCTATTTAACAATGATCAACTATTTGAATTAATCATTGATATATATATATTAAAAACTAAAGAGGTGCATCCTTCATGCCCAAAATTTTCCATTCACGGAGCACAATGATCATTGATTATTACAATTGCGTGTGTTTTCTTGATCTAGTACAATTGTAATTGATGGCTTCACACACATAATTGACAATCTATAATTGGGACAAAAATATCTTGTCCTTGCGATGATTTTTACTCTCTCCTCTTACTACTTTTTCCTCTCAAATGAGAATTGGTTGTTAGATTTTGACAAATAAGCTTTCGGAAGAAAGCTAAAATTTCCTTTTCTACATATATTTTATCACTAATTGATT
>JANLJB010029523.1:0-15824 GCA_026212285.1 Bursera cuneata
AAAAAAAAAAAAAAAAAAAAAAAAAAAAAAAAAAAAAAAAAAAAAAAAAAAAAAAAAAATCTAACAGTAATTTTTTATTCGCTTGTGATCAAAATATAGATTGCGATAATTGTAGATCAAAGTCTTTATTTACTTATTTTTTATTCTTAACTTCCATTCTAGCTTTTTGATATGTTACATGGTCATGATAGCTTGTAAAAATCATGTTGGATTAGAGTGATGTGCCATATCTCATAATGCTAACAAGAAATGAATCTTTGCTAATTTAAATATTATGTGTGTTCACGATGTTGTTGAAGATTTTTTGGGTTACAAAGTTGAATAACAAAACGTTTTTGTTTCAAAACCATGAAGAGGATAATATTCAATAGTGAATCACAGTGTCACAATTGATAGTGGACAGAGTGTCACAATTGATAGTAAAACTAGATTTAACATAATATTAGATCGGTACTCCATCCACAAGTTCCCAACTCTCAAGCGGATGCGTGATCCAAAAGAGAGGACAACATTTGATGTGGGGCGTGACAAATTTTTGCATATGTGATAGAATATAATTGAAATTCTAAGTGAAAGTACCCATAAGGATTTAGAATAGCCTTTTAAGACATGGATAGGTTATTATATATTAGATTAATTTTATACTCGTTTAGTTATTCTTTTTCAACGCTCAAATTAGAGAAACAAAGTGTTAAATCAAGGCCGACCTACGGTATTAATTTGGTATTCCATATGCTCTTTTCTGTTTTAATAATCTTATATTATACCTTCATTAAAATAGGGTTAGATTAGTTAAAGCTATGAATAAAAATTTTGTGGCGGTATATGATAGTAATGACTTTAAAGATTCATATAATCTCCTAGAAAAGGAATTTCAATATAAAATTTTCATATGTTATTCTAGACATATAGAAAATGAGAAGAAAAGTTATTTCATAGAAAAACATTTGGTATACTTTTACACAAATTCTTAAAGTTCCATCAAACTCTGGAAAGTTTAAAGTTGTTAATGTCAATGCTAAAATTTCTATGACAGAATATCAAAACAAAACACAAAAATAAATTTGAAAACACCTTTAGATTTTTAATTTCTATGAAAATTTTTCAAGAGAGATACTTCTATGTCTAGTTGACCTCTAAAAAATTTCAGAAATAAAAAAAAAATTAAAGTACAAGGGAAATAGATAAATCATTTGAAAATACTCTTTATTTGAGTTTGAGGATTCTAATGAAATGTTAATTTTTTTATTTTTATTTTACTTTAAAACACAAAGGGAAATAGATAAATCATAACCATATTTTTTTTTTATTAATTTCACATTTTAATAGCTATTTTAAAGTAAAAAAAAAAAAAATCAAATCAGCAAGAGATTTTTTGTATTAAAGAATTCCGTAGTGCTAAGAAGTTGAATCAATCATCAAGTTGAAATTAGAGATTTTTTGATATATATAGTCTTCATACTATTGTTTCTTCAAAATAAATGGGGCACCACATTCCGATATTCTGGATGAACAGTAGTGCTACATGATGAGCATGCACACAGGTATATTACTATAATTAAAAGTTGGATTCCTATTCTAATTAAGATACTGATTTTCAAATTTATTAATTAATCATCAATCCCTGATAGGTTAAAAAAATTCGAAAAGATAATTATTCTAATAATATATCATTTAATATCTAATTTCGGATAAGGATTCTCATCTTGCAAAGATAAATATTTCTAATATATCTCATCTAATATATATCTAATTTTGTATAATGATTCTCATCCTTCACTTATTTGATAATCCTCTCAAAATAAATCTTTTATTTATCATCTTGTAACACCCTATCCGCTCTGGAAACCCTCTATTTATATCATGAGACGCTATTGCTTTTCATATGTTTCGTTGCATGCGCTCTATTCAACGATGGGGGTACTCTGGAGCAAAAACGAATGACCTTCAATGGCATCTTTGCTTCTCTTCTTTCTCATGCTCTCTTGTTGCTTCACCTGGGAAACTCTCGCAAGATGACATAAAGCAGGTCCTTCGTTCTTGCCCCGGGATAACCACATTGTTGTCCGATCAATCCCTCACGTACACTTCTTCAGACTACAACGCTCACTGCTGTTTTGTTCCATTTATATATATATTTTTTATGCATGGAATGGATGAGTTCTTTAATTCTTTGTTTGTTATTAAAACTACTTTTCTACTTCTTGATTCAACTAGTTCGATCTTTCTTTTTGATTCAACTAGTTCGATGTTTCTTTGCTGACGATTGAAGAGGGAATCTTTGAAGTGAGGGCTACCGCTGGTGATACTCATCTTGGAGGTGAGGATTTCGATAACATTTTGTTGCAGAGTTCAAGAGAAAGCACAAGAAAGATATTAGTGGGAAGGCAAGAGCTTTGAGGCGGTTGAGGACTGCCTGTGATAGGGTTGAGGACTTTGTCTTCGACCAAGCAGACGGCAATTGAGATAGATTCGCTCTATGAAGGTATTGATCTCTATTCTACTATTACTAGAGCAAGATTTGAAAAGTTGAACATGGATTTGTTCAGAAGTGTATGGAACCTGTGGATTAATGTCTCCGCCACTCCAAGATTGATAAAGAGTGAAGTTCATGATGTTGTTCTTGTTGTTGGGTCAACAAGAATTCCCAAAGTTCAACAACTATTGCAAGATTTCTTAATATTTTTGGTCTGGCGTCGGATTTCTTCATCTCAAAAGGTTTTACTATACAATATCATAAAAATAATTATTAAGGATAATTATTATTTAAATAGAAGATATGATAATAAGATAATAATTAATGAAAAGAAGATAAGTATTTACCATAATAATTTTTTTGGATAATTATTTATTTAAAAAAAAAGATAAGAATGTGAAGATAATATTTATATATATATAAAAAAAAGATAATTTGATAAGAGATATGGACAAAAAAATAATCTTTATCATGAAGATAACTTGGTTGTTTTTTTTTTTTTTTCCCAAATGTGATTGATTTTTAAGTTGTAATTTATTCAAAAGGCGTTTTTAACAAAATAACCATCTTATGAGATTTTGATTAAACATATCACTTTCGATAATTTTTATAATTATATTCAAATGTTGAACGAAATCAACAAAAATGTCATTTTAAAAAATTTGTTCATGGGATTCAAATCCCTTTACTTTTTGACTACTAAATTTGTCGGATCTTGTGGATATAACACTTAATTTAAGAATTTAATAAACAAATAAAAATTAAGAGATTTCTGTGTTATAAAAATAAAGAAATTTGTTCAAGATTGAGCACAAAGAAAGTGATGTTAAAGAAACTAATGGCGTTGGGTAAGCATTTTTAGCCCATTAAGAGACTGACGAGTCACTCAATCCCCTGACAAACTAAATCTGTTTAAAGTTGAAGCCCAATTATCGATAAGGAGTGAGGGGTCAGACAAAGGAAGGAGAAATAACTTATGAAAACGTATACAAACAGCTGACAAAATTGATTGCGGAAAGACAATGGGATGGTTTTACCCACTTAATTAATTTTTTTTTTAAGTCTTTAGGATAATTATTTTAGAAAACCCTTTTTTTGTTTTTGTTTTCATTGTCAAAGGTTTTTGAGGAAATTGACCTTATTTGAGGACCTGACGTGAAAAGGAAACCACCTTCAAAGTGGTGAAGGCGTCAAGCCAATAGCCCAAAAGGAACTTAAGTGCATAGCACTAATAATTTCATTTGAAGTTGCTTGTGAGTGTCGGTGGAGTTACGATGATCTGACATAAAAGACACTGGAAATACACTACCGCAGGTATTTTTTTTTTGTTTTTGTTTTTTACATTGCTTTTGAGCTGTGATGATAAATTATATTATAAAATGTTTTCATTTCTTTTCAATTTGCTTTCATGAGGAATTGTTTGAGAAAATTGTTCATGATTCATGGTGAAGAATTTTTAATTTATGCAACAACCCACTTGGTGGAAATATTTAAAATTCATTTTGGACTTGAATTTTTAACCCTTTCTCATTGATTTTCTTAGTTAATGAAATATATATTTGGTGATGAATAAGAGAGAGAAAGTGCGGGAGCACTATGAGTTTGAAAATGTACTCTTTCCGTTTAGGATTATTATATTACAAGGATCTTACATGGAAGCCTGCAAATTGTTTTAAAATTAATTCTGGTACATGTGAAGATTTGATACTTGGATTTTACTTTCAATTGGAAGAAATAATCATACGTATGGCTAATGGAAACACAAAGCCTTAATTTTTCTGATTCTGCTACACTATGTTCCTCATTACATTTCAACTGACAATTTTGTGTTGGGAGTAAGACCAAAAGTTGATATACCCTTTTTTATCTATCCTATGGTTTTGGAAAACTTCAAGCTAATTTGTTTAATTTAACATGGGGAAACTTTACTACGGGAAAACTTTTCCTGTGCACTTCCTACTTTGGGTACTTATTATAGGTTTGAATGGCTGCCTTTTTTCATTGATTTCACTTTTGAGATATAGTTATTTTAACTTTGTGCTGCAAGGCACTTGCAATAAAAGGCTTTGACAAAACATTTTGATTGACATTCGAAGTATTAAGTTAGATTCATGAACATTCATGATGATTATGTTAACAGGATGGTGAGACTTGTAACCTTGTGAGTGCCATCATTACAACATATGTGCCTTTTGATCCTTTATGCTGATAATGAAATATTTCCACTAAGATTGGAAACGAGTTGAAGCTTGTGTCATAGAACATAATTACTGTTGCACTATGGTCATTTGTCCTTTCTTGCCTTGCCATTTTCATCACTAATTTGCTTCTTACATTCATTTATTAATTACCATGTGAAAGAGGATGTCCACTTATTAATGCTTATAGGATGTTGTTAATTTACGGATGGTAAGGAAGCCGATGGAATAGAGAACAATATTATATTTTTTGGAGAAGTGCAGTTCTCCTTAATTTCCATTTTCCTTTTATTTATTTATTTATTTCTTTTGGTTCTAATATTATAAGTTATCCATTTAAGATGGATTGCTTGCCAAACTTTAACTTTGTAGTAACTATGCCGATTCTTATTCTTATTTCACATGTTCAAACCTTGGTACATGTTAAATAACAATTCAAAACAATTATAACCTTGTTAGTGTTGACGGTTATGTTATTATTGAACATTTAATTAGAAAGTTTTGAGATTATAATATTTATGTGATATCAAATAATATTATAATGATAATGAGTTAAAAGTAGAAATAAATCATATCTTGAAAATATGTAAATATTAACAAATTGTAAAAGATCTGTTCTAATGTTTATGCACTTTTCATTATTGAAGGAGACATTAAAGTGGTCAAATGGATAGTTGGAGATCTAAAAAACACTTTTATTTGTTCTTAATTGGTGAAGGGATTGCAAGGTATGATAGTAGTTCCTTGAACTCAATATCATTATAATATTTATTTGATACTTTTGTTTATTATTAAAAAAAATTATCAATCTCATAGTATATGTTTATTTAATTTTGTGATAAAAGTATCAAATGGCGCAAATTGATGGTGTGGAATTTGAAAGTTTTACTCCTCAAATGGTATGATAGTAGTACAAACAAGCACAAATGGATTTCAAGTTGGATACAACCAAAATGAGATTCGTGTCTAGGATAACTCATTCATCTTATTTAGGCACGTGTACATATATTTTGCAAATAATAACAATTTTCTTAACCCCTTTGTTTTTAAAGTTAATTAGTATATAGTGATTATGATTACGAGTGGAGAGCCATAATTCGATATGATCAAAAGGACACTCGGTGTCAAGCACAATCCATTTATCTTGGTTAGGCACATGTGCATATGTTTTGAAATTAATATCATTATTTTAAACTATTCGCTTTTAAAGTTAATTAAGGTATAGTGATTATGATTAAGGGTGGAGCTAGATTTTAATATGACCAAAGAGAGACTTGTTAGGTTGATAATATCTAATAAAAAAAATTAAAAAAGACAGTTATTTTTCATAATATCTCATATAATATCTAATTTCGGATAAAGATTCTCATCCTTTTGCAAGGGAGTGATTTTAGTGTAAGAACTTACGCAAAAATAAAATGAACATCAAGATTGATAATATATAAATAATAAATCAAATCACACAAAAAGATATAATATTTAACATGGCTCAACATCAATTACCTACCTCCATGGATAAAGAGATAAATTCACTATATCATAAATATACAAGAGTACAAAAGATCACACATCAAACTTGATATTCTACCTAATACCTCATATAATAAAACCTCGAAACTATTTTCCGTTTCACTTGTTCAATTTCGGTGTTGTTTTGACATCTCTTTCATGTCTCTTCCTACATTCTTATAAAAGTGTTTACCCTTATGTTTAGTCACTCTCTTATTACAAGAACTGATTCTCAACCCTTATATTTGTAAGTCAATGTAAAGATTTTTTATTCATAATACTAGTATAACTCTTATTTATTTCACAAATTTATTTTCCTATTCCTTTTACTTTTCCTACTTATTATAGAAGTTAACTTAATCAGGAAATGAGCCACAATCCCAACAATCTCCACTTTGATGAATATTCCATTTAAAGATCAAGTCACGTGAACAATGTCTTGTGAATAGTGACCATGAATAAAACGGTGAGTAGTAATTGTATAATCATAAAAACTCCACCAAAATTATTACTTAAAAATTACTCTGTCAATAACTTGTAATAATTGTAGTCCATCTCTTTTGTGTATACTCAATCTAAAAAAATTAATAAATCACATAACACAAAGATATATAATATTTAACATGGTTCGGCATCACTAGACCATAAATATATAAGAGTACAAAAGATCATCCACCAACCTTGGTATTCTGCCTAATACATAATATAATAGAGTCCCCAATTGTGATGTTGTTTCTATATCTCTTTCATGTATCTTTCCACTGTTTATCCTTTATGTCTAGTTATTCTCTGATTATTAGAACTGATTCTCAATCACTAAAACTCTATTTTTCTATTCCTTCTACTTTTTCTACTTATTATAGAAAGAAACGAACCACAGTCCCAACATATAGAAATACATGATGAATGAGTAGAGAATCTTAATTTCAGTTTTATCCTTCACTGATTTGATAAATCCTCTCAAAATAGATCTTTTTATTTATCATCTTGTAACAACCTAGCCCGCTCTAGAAACCCTCTATTTATCTCATGAGACACTATTGCTTTTGATATGTTTCGCTTGCATGTGGTCTATTCAATGATGGAGGTACTTTGTGTAAGTTAATTTTAAACAAATAGTTGAGAATAAAAGATCACTTGGAGCAGAACAAATAAAAGATTTTTTAACAACTTGAAGGAGAGAAAGTGCAGTAATACAAACTTACATTAAACTTATAAAAAAGAAAAAAAAAAAGCCATGAAGTACTACGTGACATAACAAATTAACCATTTCCTAAAAACTAGGAAGCATAACTTGACTTAGCAAATAAAACACATGGGCAACAAACGTGAGGTAGTGATCCTGATACAAATAACCAATACTCCTCCTTGCATTAAGAGTTATAAACTCCAAGTCTCCGGCTAAGAAGCTCGAATTTGTTTGCTGGCAATGGTTTTGTGAAAATGTCTACAAACTAATCTTCAAATCTACAATAAATCAAGCTCACATCTCCTTCCTACTATACTTCTCTTAAAAAGAAAAAGAAAAGCTTAATCTTAAAATGTTTAGTTTTTCCATGAAAAACTAGATTATGAGATACTGCAATTGCAGCTTGATTGTCCACAAATACCTCTGTATCATTTAGTTGCTTCAAATGTAAATCACATAACAACTTCCTCAGCCACAATGCTTGATTCACTGTTACTGTAGCAGCAATAAATTCAGTCATTGTTGTAGACTGTGCTACAATCTCTTGTTTCTCGGAACACCAAAAGAACATGCTTGATCCTAGACTAAAGCAGTACCTAGATGTACTCTTCATGTCATCCACGACCACCCCAATCACTATCAGAAAATCCCATTAACTTGAAGTTTTGACTCTTTTTGAATTTTACACCATTGTTAACAGTCTCTTTGATGTACCTAATGACTCTTTTTGCTACTTTAAGATGTATCTCACTAGCACAATGCATAAAACGAGAGAGAATGCTTACATCAAAAAGGATATCTAGCTTGGCTGCAATTAGATTCATTAGACATCCAACCAAACTTTTGAAATAGCCTTCTTCGAGTTTGTCAGTGCCATCCTCCTTCCTTAAGCTTTCCTTCTGACTAATTGATGTAGTCATTGCTTTGCATTCCTCCACGCGAAATTTTTGAAGTATTTTCTTAGCATACTTTCTTTGACAAATGAATACTTCACCTTTATCTTGTTTGATCTCCATACCAAGGAAATTTGTTATCAGGCCAAGATTTGTCATTTCAAAAACCAGTATAATCTCTTGCTTGAACTCATCGACAAGTTTGGCGTCGTTACCTAACCCCAAGAAGTCAGCCACATATAATGACACAATAAAAAAATAATTCTCTTTTTGCTTAACGTAGAAAGTGACTTTTGGTAGGCTTTTTGTTAAACCCAAGCTTAGTAGATGATCATTTATCCTACTATACCAGGCTCTAGACACTTGTTTTAAGCCATAAAGAGCCTTTTTCAGTAGGTACACTTTGTCCTCATTTTCATTCTCTACATATCCTTCTAGTTGCTTAACAAATATCTCCTCCTGTAGCAAGTCATTCAAGAAGGCTAATTTGAAATCCAATTGGAACATTTTCCATCTTTTTTGAGCTACTATAGCTAGTACTAATCGAATGGTGTCCAATCTTGCAATAGAGGCAAATGTATTTGAGTAATTAACTCAAAAAAAATTGAGCACACCACTTGACAACAAGCTTGGCTTTATGCTTGTTGATCGAACCATCTGCATTGAGTTTGGAATCATTCTCTTTTTGCTTAACATAGAAAGTGATTTTTGATAGGCTTTTTGTGAAACCCAAGCTTAGTAGATGATCATTTATCTTATGATGTCAGGCTTTAGACACTTGTTTTAAGCCATAAAGAGCCTTTTCCAGTAGGTACACTTTGTCCTCATGTTCATTCTCTACATATCCTTTTGGTTGCTTAACAAATATCTCCTCCTGTAGCAAGCCATTCAAGAAGGCTAATTTGAAATCCAATTGGAACATTTTCCATCTTTTTTGAGCTACTATAGCTAGTACTAATCGAATGGTGTCCAATCTTGCAATAGAGGCAAATGTATTTAAGTAATCAACTCAAAAAACTTGAGCATACCACTTGACAACGAGCCTGGCTTTATACTTGTTGATCGAAGAATCTGCATTGAGTTTGATTCTAAACACCCATCTAACATCACTTTTCTATCCTATGGCTTTTCAACAAGTTCTCTGGTTTTATTTTTTCTGATCATTCACATCTTTTCCTCTATTGCTTTCTTCCATTTCTAATCTTTGAGTGCCTCTTCACGCCCAGAATGTTCACATATTCCTACATTGCTTCTCTCATAAATTTCATAGAGCAATCTTATCCTACAAATTGGAGGGTCATCTTATAACTCAATTTGGCAATGATCTGCTGCTTCTTCATTTGGTATGTTGACAGGAAAATTGAACTTTGGATCTATTGAGTGACTCTTAGTTTCTTATGGATCTTTCCAATTCCATTTCTCTTCTTCATAGAAGTGGATGTCCCTGCTAATAATATTTTTCCTCTTTGTGACTGATATACCTTGTAAGCTTTTGACACATTGTTGTATCCTATGAAAGTTCCTGGTGTGGCCTTCTTGTCTAACTTGTTGTACTTGACTTGTGGAACCTGTATGAAACATATGCAACCAAATACTTTGAGAAAGGTTAAAGATGGTTTGTAACCAAACCATGCCTCAAAAGGTGTTTTGTCTTTGAAGGCTTTTGTGGGAAGCCTGTTTTACAAAAACACTACTGTATTGGCAAATTCTACCCAAAATTTTTTTGCAATTCTTTCTCATGCAGGAAGCACCTGGCCATCTCCATGATGCATTTATTTCTCCTCTCACTAACTGATCAGACTCAAAATTAACCTTCGGTTAAGTGGTAGTTGTAGCGTAGTTTTAGGTATCGAATCCACAGAGAGGCAATTACTAACATAAAAGGTTATTACAAAAACAAGATAAAAGATTGATAAGAGATAAATTAAAATGATAATGATATTGGCAAGGCTTCGAGATTCACTTGATTATTTCGTTTTAATGTTACCTATTTTATTACTCAATTGCATGTTTCACATCCCAAACAAACAATTAAAAAATATGGCATTAAAGATCAAAGATAAAAATTTCGGTATTTTGTTTTGAGAAATTCTTTTTAATGAATAATAACGATAATCTATTTTTACAAGCTATCCAAGATCGACAATATATCAATACTAGTTATTCTAGCACGACAATACTACAGTAAAAGATCAACTTATAAAATAGATATTTTCAACAACGATTATAATCTAATAAGCTGCATATAAGAAAAGTATTACTGAACTTATATGATTCTAAAGAAAATAATCTTTGGATTAAAACAAATCTAATGATAGGCAAAGAGTTTTTCTCACAAACAAAAATATAAACATTAAAGCACACTCATAAGAATCAAAGAAGGCAAAACAAGAAAACTACATAATCAAGCTCCTCTCTAACCTTGCTCTAATTCTAACATAACTTATAAACCATTCTCTCACTAATTTCAGAGAGAAAGAATGAGAGAAGGTTGTAAGAGAACTCTCAAATTTTGGCTGCCTTAACAATGAACCAAGGGTTGTCTTATATAGGCAAGTGGGTGAAAGATATTCAATGAATGGTACAATAGTCAAAGTTAGGCTACCAACCACTCTATTATATTACAACACATTTTTGAAAATTAAATCCACCGAATTAGGCCATAAAGTCTTCATAGAAGTTGTAAACCTTTGAAACATCTTTCCATAGCCATCAGATTCAAGTGTTTTGGAGTGGTATTATAGGAGAGATGGTCAAAATACAGTAGATACGTCAGACTAAACCCACCAACCTGGCCACTGACTTCCAACGTGGTTTTTGACTTTTTTTCCTACCGATTTAGGCAAAACTATCAACAGCGAAGTTGTAGATAATTAAATCAGTTTTCCATAGCCACCAGTCTCAGGTCATTGGGATATGTATTTTGTGAGATACGGTCCATAAAGTTCAGGTATATCAGGCTGATCTTCTAGAATCTGGTATATTTCTGTTGCAGCCTATTTTTGGTCCATTGAACATTTGATTTAGGCTTTAAGGTCTTCTTCCACTATGTAGAGAATTGGGCTACAAATCTATAGGAATAAGAATTACATCAATCCGACCTTTGGATTAAAAGATTTGTTTATTTTACTAAACTAATGTCAAAATAACCGTTAATCACAAATTGATGAAAATTTTTCGTTTAAGCTCAATGATATAAAAATGTCCAAATTAATAACACTTAAAGTATAAAAATAATGATTTTAAATCTTGATAAATATACACTTTTAAATGCTAATCACTAACACCATTTTGTTGTAGTGAATAAGGAGCAGTAAGTTTGTGTTCGATGCATGCTTCTTTATAGAACAAATTGAATTGTTATGATGTGTACTCCTTACCATTATCTGATCTCAGAGCTTGTATCTTGAGGCCACTTTGATTTTTCACCAATTTCTTGAATCTCCAAAACACTTCGGCCACCTCGAATTTGAACTTCAAGAAAAAATCTATTATATTCTAGTAAAGTCATCTATGAAAATGACATAGTAGAGATTACCTTATAATGAAGGTGTTCTTTTAGGACCAGCCACATCAATACGAATTAGTTGAAGCTTCTATGAAGATCTCGATTTTGTTTAAATTAGCCCTTAAATAAAAGGATAAATTTTATCGATAACCATGAGATTTATTAAAATAGCAAAAATTTCCTCTAATTTTTAGAAATAGTTTCAAATGAAATGACTTTCATTAATTTTGATGAATTGATTCAAATTTGAAACTTTTAGATTCATACACTCAAGTTCCCAATTTTTTTCTTCTATGCCCGACCAAAGTTGGAAAACAAATTAAAAACTAACAATTTCATTTGATTGTTTTCGTGATGAAGTGTTTGGGAGCTCTGTTGGCTACTTATTATGATTTGGTTCTGTTTAATTGGGGTTTGATAGTTCTTAGTTGAATTGGAATGGAGAAGAGACCCATCGAAATGAATTAGGGTTTGTGGTGAAGTGTTATACATAGGGGGAAACTGTTATTTTTGGAAACCTTCATAGACACTTTAATTATCCTCGTATTTAAGGTCTAATTCCCAAATTACCCCTAAGTTTTGGATTTATTTCACTTGCAAACACCTTTTGCTAGGCTTTTCCAATGCCTCCCTTGTGTTTTGGAAAATCAATCAGCGACCACACTTAAAGAGTGGAATCTTTTAGTCAACTTAATTTTTCCACCCTTTAATTGATATTGAGCTAATAGTAAATAGTACTCTTATACTTTGACTTAATCTCAAGCAGAAAGTAAGTTTATCATTTTCATCAACTAAATTTCTAAGGTTTACTTTTTTTAATCAACTGTTAATTTTAACACTAAAAAATACGTATTTACCCCTATTTAAATTTTTTTTCCTTAATTTTAAAAAATTTTAAAAAAGGAAAGTACAAAAAGTAGAAATTTATTTATTATGGGAGTATAATTTGTTTATTTTTTATTTATTCTTTTTTGTGTTAAAATTAAGGAAATAAATTTTACTAGGGGCAAATATATATTTTTTGGGGTAAAAATTAACTGCTGATTAAAAAAAGTAAACCTTAGAGGTTTAGTTGATAAAAATGGTAAACTTACTTTTTGCTTGAGATTATGTCAAAATACAAGGATACTATTTGATATTATCTCAATTGATATTATTACTAATTTATCCTTTTTCTTATTATAAAATAATATAAATATAAATAAAATGCCAAAAATCATTTTATTATCCTTTTGGATGTTATAGAACATCATTTGAAGAATAGTGCAAAACCCCATTTTATTACTCTTTTGGATGTTTTTGATACCCTTTTAGCTACAACTTCAAATACACCTTTTTCCTGTGGAGTAGCCACAACTCTTAGCTTTGTTGCCATTTTTTTTCTTCAACTTGGCTTACCTACAAACACATTGTCCACTTGGTCCAGTCTTGCATTTCTCGTTGTTCAGCCAGGCAAACCCTCTGGCTCAACACAATTTTTAAATTAAATGGTCAAATAGTAACAAAAAGGGGGATCAATACAATTTTTAAAATAACAAAAGGTCATTAATTTTTCATTAAAGCTTAAGGAAAGTAAAAATTATGTCCTATTTTGAAGTATCTCAATTGAGACTTGGTCATTTTTCGAAGGGCTCCCAAAACTTGCCCATTTTGCTTTATTCCCCTAAAATAAAATGGACCTTTTTTTTTTTTAAAATTTTTTTACTTACATTAGGGAATTCAAAATTGACTTGTTTTTTTTTTTTTTAGTTATAATATTTAAAATAAAAAAAAAGGATCAATTTTTACCACGGTTGGTGCATTCCTTTAATTGTTTCAAATAAAGTAAGTAGAAGTGATGAAAGACGGAAGGAGTAACCCATTAGGGAATTGAGTGCAGGAGTACCAACACCATTTGAAGGATAGAAGAAAAAGCATAGAAGCTTTGAAGTTTTCGTCGTCGTGGTCGGTGAAGAAAAGCACGAAGGATACTGGAATTTTCTTTCCAAAATCAGGTTAATCTTTTATAGATATATGTTTTTTTTTTGGTTTAATTCTTTTTCTCTTCGCGCTTTTGAGCTGTGATGATAGTGAACTGTAGAAAGTGTTTTCATTTTTTTTTTTAATTTGCTGATATAATGGAATCGTTTGAGCAAATCTTGTCATGATCATGGCCAAGAATTATCGTTTTCTCATTGAGTAGATAATGATCTTTTAATTTTATATTTTATGCAACAACCCACTTGCTCATTGCAATCAATTAGGGATTTTTAATTTTTATTTATTTATTTTGGAAAGAAGTATTTAAAGGGTTGCTTGAGCTTGAATTCTTAACCTCTTATTATGTGGTGTTGGATTTTCGTAGACCAGCAAAGCCTGCTAATTGTTTTGCAAATTCTTCTATTTCATGTGAAGGTTTGAGTTTCAGAATTTAACTTGAATTTGCCAGAACATAATATATGGTTATAATTATATTTAACAGCTAATGGAAACACAGTGTTTCATTGTCCAAATTCTGCTATACTATGACTTTTGATTGTATACCAACTGAAAATTTATTGTTCCGAGTGCAACACTTATGGTTTTGGAGACCCTCAAGCTGATGTTTGATAGCTTGGAGAATCCTTTTATTACGTAAAATTTTATTGTTGGCTTCCCCTTTTTCACCTTCAAGATAATTTTATTTCAACTGTATGCTAGAATGCAATTCTGCAATGGAACATTTTTACAATGATAAGGGAAGCAAGTACATTGCTGATTGACATTTGGAAATAGGAAGCTATATTCAAGAACATTTATTTGATGATTATGTATGTTAACAACTTGAGCAGACTTTTACACTTGTTAGTGCGGTTATTACAACATATCTACTATTTGATCCTGTATGCTCATAATGAAATGTTTCCTCTATGACTGGAAAATGCATCAAAGCTTGTGTCATAGAACATAATTATTGTTGCCTGCATCACTGTGGTCATTTGTCTGCTCTTGGATTCTTGCATTAGCCATTTTCATGACTGTTTTAGTTTGCTTCATGCATTCTTTAAGCATTTACCATGTGACAAAGATAATTCCCACTAGTATTACTGCTTATAGGAAGTTGTTGATTTATGGATCATAAAGTGGCAGATGGAACAGATTAACATATCATTTTTAGTTGAGTAAAGCAGTGCTTATTACATAATTCCCCCGTTTCATTCCCTGTATTTGATTATTATTATTACAAAGTTGTCAGCTGCCCATTTGCATTTAACTATTCATAAACACTCAATTTAAGTTAATTATAGTGCCTGTAATGGCCCAGTGTTTGTCACCAGAGCCCACTCATCCTATTACATAGCTCAAACATGATCTTTTGGTCAACAATACAGACCCCCTAGAATGATTATAAAGCCCATTTGGCAGATGCATTATGCCAGTTTCATAATTTTTTTAATATTATGTCCAGAGGTCAAACAGAGGGAGAAAGGAATATATTTTTAGATGGTGTTTTCTACTACTTTTTGGACTATATGCTTAAGCTTTTAGAGTGTAGTATGATTTTTATTTATCTTTTCATTTACTTATTTCATTAGGATTGAAAGATTGTATTATATTTTCCAAACATATGTAATTGTCTTTGTGGAATTAACTTGTACTTCTCTTATATTTCATGTGTATCAAGTACATAGTTTTGGAGCTTTTGCTTTTTAGCATATCCAATAATTAATAAATGATTTCGTCTTATAATTCTGGAGAAATTTCGATGCATCTAATAATTGTCAAACAATATTTCCAGGCAATCTGTGATGTTTACACTGAAACCTGAATAACATAAAAGATCATATGGTGATTGAAGATAAGCTTTATAAAAGATCAATGCAAAAGTAATGTAGCTAACATTTAGCATATTAATAAATGTACAAGAAAAAGGCAAGCTGTTAGTCATCTCCAAAAGTGGAAGAAGCAATACCAAGAGAAGAGGAAAATGTGTCACCACTTAGGTATCTCTTGAGGTGATCCAAGTCATCAGCAGCATCTAGCATTGTAGGCCTAGAGGAGGGAGACTCCTGTGTACAAAGAATACCCAATT
>JANLJB010029524.1:0-15829 GCA_026212285.1 Bursera cuneata
CCTGCCACGGCCCGGCCTAGCCCGACCCGGCCTAACCCCTCCAAGGCCGGCCCGGCCTAGCCTAACCACTGTAAGGCTGGCCTAGCCCGACCCGGCTGGCCCGGCCTAACCACTGTAAGGCCGGCCTAGCCCGGCCTGGCCAGGCCCGACCCGGCCTACTTGCAATAGTTCCAGGCTCAAGGCCTTACTCAGGCCTCCAAATTTTACTGTTTGGCCTAGCCCAGCACTATTTTGGCCTGGCCTGGACCGGCCCAAGGCCTGCCCAAAACAGGCTGGGCCCAGCCCGGCCCGGCCTTTTGCCATATCTAGTTATGACTTGTTAGTAAGACTATCTTTAAAAAAAAAAAAAAAAAAATTTACTTATTTATTTATTTTTTATTCAAATTTCTTATCTCAATTTTAACCTTTGATATAATTGAGAATTAATTTATTTATTTTTATACTTTGTATAAGTTATTTTTAACTCATGAACAAAGTATCAAGGTATTAAATTTTAATAAAATATTAGATTTAATAAAAATTAAATTTTTTAAATATCATGATATATCTAAAAAGATTTATTAAAATAATGATATAAAAGATATTATACATTCTTAGGAGATATAGAAAGATAATGGAAGTTAGGCATTGGAATACGTTAGATTTATATTTAGGTGGGATATTGCTGGGTGAAAAAATGTTTTGGGGGGCTAAAAGAATATCCCTTATTTTAAGGGTGTATTTGATTCCATGAAAGGAAAAGTAGGATGAAAGGAAAAACATGAGGAAATGATTCCTACGTTTGATTATGCAATAGAATCCTAAATGTAGATGGAATGGAGCGTGGAATGGAACAGTGTATAAATTATTTAGACGTAAATGCCCTCAATGTTACAATATTTGATATTCATTATTAAACAAAATTTTTTAATGAACTTATTATTATAAATTAATTAAAAAGAGATATTTTCTATTAAATTATTAATATAATAATTTGTACATTTGAATAATAGAATAAAATATATATTGTAAATTAATATAGATTTATCAAAATAAAATAATTATTTATTCATAAATTAAAATTCCCAAAAGTCATCTGAAAACTATTCCCACCGTCGGCAACAAAAGATTCACGTTGAATGTCACACTACTACCATAAAGATTGCCATTTGACACTCTCTCTATTGGTGTAAAGTCCGTTAAGGTAGATGTTAGAATCCTAATTGTAAGGTATGGAACTTGAATCCCACATTGGAAGTGTGGGCTTCTTGTGTGGGATTTATAAGGCTTTGGGTTCTCCCACTTCAATAGTTAGTTTTTGGGGTGTAATTCTCCTAAGGTTCTTATCAATTAGTATCAAAGCCTACATCATGTCTCCCGGTTATAATCGTGCGACGTAGTTGGTGACGCCGGTATTGCAGTGTTCACCCGAGACTAGTCAAAGGACTATTGCAGTGTTCACCCGAGACTAGTCAAAGGACTAGTGCACAGCCAGCCTACGAGGACACCGGGGCTGCATAGTGTGGTAGAATGTTAGGATCTAGCTATTGAAGTGGGTGAGCCCGAAGTCTTATAAATCCAACACAAGAAGTCCACACTTTCAATGTGGGATTCAAGTTTCATACGTTGCAATTAGGATCCTAACAGTAGAGTCTGTGATTTTGCTTTATGCAGTGAGTCTTTACACAGATCCGTCACAAAACTTTCATTTCAACGAAAGAAGAGCATCTTTGATGTCGCCAAAACATGCAAATATTGAAATTCCGTTACTCAATGAGCTTCATCGCGTTGGTGGCACCATAAACTCATGGATAATGGCAACGACGGCACAGGCTGACCATGGAGATAAATAATCAACGGGAAATAGCAATCCACACTTTTTAATTTAAATTTATATTATTTATTCTATAATTATTTGTATTTGAATATTTAAATAAATTATTAAAATCTTTTTACTAATTTTTTTACAAAATAATTCAGTTAATTAATACATCACATTCTGAGGTTATTTTAGTAATTTATTATGTAATAAGTAAGGACACCCATTTTCCTTCAAAACTTGGGAGGAAACTTTATCAATGTTTGTGGAAAATGGATTGTTGGGAATCTGTTTTCCTCCCATTTTCACTCAAACCAAACAAAGGAAAATGAATTGTTTAAAAAGACTATTAACCCAACCGAACACCACTTAAGGGTATTGTTGTTATTATCAAAGACATAAATAAAAATATATTTCTTAATTTTTTTAAATACATATTCAGAGCAAATAATCCTATCCAAATACAAATTATAATACAAAAAAAATAAATTCAAAGTAATATCAAGCTAAAGAGGAAAATAATAGAATTATCAGGATTTTGAGAAATCTTCTTATGATATTATAAGTTTATATCTTAATTTTATATCTCAATTAATGTAGACTTCATATATGAATAATAAAATAATTACAAAATATCACATCACAGTTAGGAAATAAAATTTATATCTATAATAATACTGAAATAAAAAAGTTAAGAAGTTGAACTATAACAGCACGGTACTACACTCAAACAAACGGCCTTAACTAAAAGCAGTGAGCCTTAAATGTAATCAAAAGTGATTTTGTTTGGTTTATGGTTGAAATAATGTTTGCCATAATTTAAGAGAAAACTGATTTTGGGTTTTAAAGCTCAGCAGCATTATATTATTTTGTGGCCGAAATATGATGAATCCAACTGTCTACATTATTATCTCTTGTAATGAAAGTGATATTTATATCTTCTCTTGCAAAAATTTTGAAGGCAGAAGGACTCAAACAGACATATATCTTAAATCTCATCATCAATGATGTGTTAACGTGTCAATTTGCGTGTCAATTTGAATATTACATCATTTGAACAATTATTTGAAATGAGATTTGGCAAAATTTAAATTATTATTCCATATATATTACTACACATCACCTTACGTAAGTTTAATTTTGTTGGTGTTAGGTTAACGTTAATAGTTAAATATTTAAATTTTTAATATGTTTTCTTTCGTACACTTGTAACGAGATATGAATTTAATATTAATATTTAAATATTTAATATATTTTTTTATATACACTTGTAATATAGATGGATCAAATCTCAAATACCTAACGAATCCTACAAATGAAACAAATAATAAACGTTAACATTTTTAATATTTTTTTAATTAAATACTATAAAAGAAATTTAAATTTTGATATTAATATATTATAACTCTAATATTATATTAAATTTATCATTTTTTTAAAACTTAAATTTATAAGAATAAACTAAATGTTAATATTTAAATCTCTAAATATTATTTGAAATGAGATTTGTGAAAAATAGAATTATTATTCTGTATATATTACTCGAATAGCTAGCGGCAGCCGCCCAATCAATATGGCAGCGGCAGAGAGATATCTATAAACTTAATTGGGATGTAAATGCTGGTTAGGTGGGTTCTGGTATTGATGCATTTATGGCTTATGAATGAAGTCTTGGACAGATCGTGATGGAAGATAAATGCTAGGCTAATAATTCGAAAATGACTCCAATTTCATTTCTTGGCAGCTTGTACAAGCAATTGAAATGAGGATACACTATTTGTAATTATTGAAGATGAACAAAATATTGCTCTCACTATAATTGATTGATTAAGAAGAATGAACCATCGCTTAACCCAGTTTATGTATGAACTGGAGCAGGAAGAGACAACTGGTGGGACTGCTATATATAATGGCCAGCCTTTCTCTCTGTAAAAATTGATTAGTAGCTGGCTAACTTCGCAGTTTGCAGACAAAGGTACTAAAGGTAAGATAGAAACCATTCCCCACAAATTCTATTATCATATATCAATCTTTTTTATTATTAATTTTTGAAAGAATTCTGTTAAAAATTTCTTATATACGAAGGGATTTAGCGTTTTGTTACCTTACGAGGTATCCGTTTTTAGGTGTAAACTTAATTTTAGTATTTAAGTTCTTAATACAATTCTAATGTATAAATTTAATGTATAAAGGTTTCACGTTTACTTGTAACATAATAAAATTGATCCTCGTATGTCTCAATAGGTCTAAAAAATATATTAAATAATATTTTTAATATTTTTATTAAATAATATAAAGAGTATTCAAATTGAAACCGTTGGATCACTATAACTCTAATATAATATTAAATTTTTTCAAGCTTAAATTTTACCTATTAAATTTGTAGATGTTCACTTAACCTGAATATTTAACCGTCCATAAAAACTACATATTTTTTTATTTATTTTTGAAAAAAGTATTAAACTTAAAGATCCAAACTCATTAACATTAGTATATTGAGGGATAATTATGTACATCAACCATTGCAAAGGGGTTATTTTAAAATCGTCAAATTATAACTTTTTTTTAATTACTTAACTAATTAATAGGATTTCGAGTTGACAAACTATTTTTTTATAAATAATTTTACATTTATAATTCAATTAATATAATCTGTAAAAAAATTATTTGACGAGATACCATTTTATTTATTAAAAAAATTATTTTTACCTCTAATTAATTTGTGCCATCTCATGTAATATAAATTGGATCATAGAAATTGATTATAATATTACTCTTTTTTATTACAATTAATGGAAATATCAGTTAATGACATTTTTTTTTAATTGTCAATGACTGGATTACAGGTTGATGGGATCAGTTTTGACAGTAATTATAAATAATTATCAGTGCTCATTGTTTTGTTAAAAAATATTAAAACATATATTTAAATCTGATGAGATAAAAAAAAAAATATTGAACTTTCTTTATAGAAAAAGAGTATCTTTATTTCCATAATTTCTTGATATATCTATTTACATTACTGTGGTGATAGCCTTGGAGACCTTTATGTGAATGATGCTGTGTCAGCGCCTCCCACTCAGCGCCAACCTCCGGCACGAGCACTTTCATATTTTCAACTGCTTTTCAAGAATACCATAATGATTTTTTATCTTTTTTCACATTTTATCAAAACTCATGATAGTCTCCATGAAAAACTTGTTGCTGGCAAGTCAAGAACTATGATCAGAATTAACTAGCAAACTATTTGGTTGCCAAAATAGTTGAGTTAATAAAGGAAGCAGGGGATTTGGTGCATGGAGTCCATACATGTGCCACCAATCCCTCAATTAAAGCCGCATTAGTTGTCTGGTTTTTGGCAGGTTTCAAGCCTTAAAAACTGCATTTAAGTTCTCACCCATCACCTTCCTTCTCATAACTTTTCTAAGTGTAGCTTTTTCTGGGTTCTGCATTGCTTTCAGACCCACCAAAGCTCCACTACCTCTCTTTCAACAATTCTAGATGCCTTATAAGGCTCTAACCATTTCCCTTTTCTAGGTAAAAATAAATAAATAACTAAATAAAAATCTCTAATCCTATCTAAATATTGAACTTGAATTTTTATTTGAAACATTTCCGGCCGGCAACCAACATCGTAAGTTACCTATTTAGAAACGTTCTTGAAACAAGATACGCATCAACCAATAGTAGGAGAAGGTAAAAATTAGAAGGAATTTGATCCCATCATGAGTGGCTGAGAGACATGTAAAAGGAGTAGATTGAAAGTGGACTAGTAGTGTGGTCCCTTCTACTCAAAATACAGGAAGATTTTTTCAGGCAACTTTATTATTGTACAAGACTGATTCACAAAATCTTATAGACTCTAAAAATCCACTTCTTCACTACCCAATATTGTGGACAAACAGTTACATCGAGGCTGTTCGGTTCCACATTCACATTTAATTCTCTGGATTGTTCTTTGCATAAATAGAGAACACCCATCAGCAGAGAGTGAGTTCCAGAGTAAGTGAGTGCAGAGAAAAGATGGCAAAATCACCAGAAGAAGAACACCCACATAAGGCTCTTGGTTGGGCTGCCAGAGATAAATCTGGAGTCCTCTCTCCCTTCCCTTTCTCCAGAAGGTAGTCTTATATATATATATATATATTGGCAAAGATTAAACTTTTGTGGTGGAAGTGACATTTTTTTTTTTTTTTTTTTTTTGCAATTTTTGAAGCTGAGTTGGTGTAAAGGTTGTTGCTTTTAAATCTTCAATTTTGGTTTTTATAATATATGAAGGTTGTAAAGAGTAAAGATTGTTTCTTGGAAATGACAAGCATATGCCTTTTGTACTTCAGAGTGGCTTCTTTGATGTATGCATTAAAAAATGATGAAGATTTGCTATTTTACCAGATTATTGAAAAGAAATCCCGGTAGCGTTTCCGCAGTAACACGATGCTGCTGTTGTGAAATATAACCTGAGTTCAACTTTCTATAGATGTTGTTAAGTAGGGAAATCAACCATATGCGATTTTTTTTTTTTTTAATTGGCAAAGTAGCAGTTCAAGGGGTGTGACATTGCAAGTTACTAGAAAATGGATTGGTAACGTTACTGGACAGCAATGCCCCATGTCCATGAATGATTCCAATCTCCAAATTTATTTTAGCAAGTTTATGTAATGGACGGGCCAAATTGGATCGAGTGATCCAACTAGCCCATTTAAGAATTTTTCATTCCTTTTGATGTTTGTCACTGAAAGCAATTAGAGTAAGACTCGTCAACTTTTCAATTTGTTTCATGTAAAGTTAAAGTTATTATGTTCTGGTTTTTTATTATGTCCTTGGCAGAGAAAATGGTGATGACGATGTTACTATTAAGATCCTCTACAGCGGGGTTTGTCATTCTGACTTGCACTTCTGCAAAAATGAATGGGGTGTAACCAACTTCCCTATTGTTCCTGGGTACGATTCTAATACCCCTTTAAACCATAAATGTTTAACGTGTATTATACTATTATAAGATCTTTGATAATTGATTTTACTGCCTAAATCATTTGACGGAGTCAAGTGTTAAATTTTTAGCGTCCCTGGCTGTGATTGGACATATTTGGTTGTGATATGTGATTGAATGATTTTGCTTTCGGGTTTAAGCTTGTGTTGGTGTAAGTCAGTTTGTGGTAGCTAGAAATGTGAAAGTCAGCAATTAAGTACAACATTTTACAATTTTTTGGTGCTTGTGGTTATATAAGCTAATGTTTCGTAAAGGTCATTACTTAGTATATTCAATGTTCACACAGTTCATCATTGTTTAATGATTTGATGAATTTCTTTAGTGGTTCTCTCGTATTTGTTTGCATAATGGGTTTGTGTTGTTCACCCTCGAGAATGTCCAACTCAAATTGCAATCTTATAAAACAGATGCCATGGAAAAAGCTGTTCTCTTCAGTTATGAATCAAACTTTTTTTCTAGTTTGTTATACTGTCTTCATGTAGCTGCTTGCAGAAACCATTACAAGAATGAGAGTGAGTGCTGATACTTTACCGTATTTGTCATCTGAATTTGTAACGCGGTTGACAGTTGTGTAAAACATATATCAGCTTATTTACTGGACTTGTAGTATGAGAATCATTATTTTTTTCCTACTGTTGCATGTATTGTCCTGTGAGCTAAGTTGACATGGTCAAAGATGTAAAATCATGAATTATTGAATTGTATAGTGTCGTGCACATCCTGGATGTTATGATCTTTCAGGTATGTGTCTTTACACCATTTTTGTATTTACTGTCCTTTCCTATTGCAGAAAAGTCTAAAGGTGCCTAATACTCATTTACTTTCATCATTTCATAACGTGGCCTTCAAGTTTGTATGCATGTCCTATACTTGCTGATTTGAATGCATGACTACCTATGTGTATATATATATATATATATATATATATATATATGCATCCATTAATTGAAATGTGGTTTGGCCTTAGTTTTGGTTGCACACACTTGCCAGTGCATGTATTCGCATATGCAAAACTGAATTTCAGCAGGAGAACATGTTTCTATTTGGAAAATAGTCTAATTTAAAGATTTTATTGTTAACTCAAATATTTCAAACACCTTGTCTAATAATGTCTGGAGAACGGTAGTATTATAGGATTTTGAATTGTGTTCTTGATTGTGCATGTCAGAGGATTTTATATGCACAATATTTCTGTTTATTCATCTGCAGGCACGAAATTGTTGGTGTCGTGACAAAAACTGGGAAAAATGTGAATAAATTCAAAGTAGATGACAAGGTTGGAGTAGGGGTCATGGTGAACTCCTGCCAAAAATGTGAATGCTGCCAGCAAGGCTTGGAGAATTACTGTCCTCAGATGATATTAACCTATAATTCCATTAATCGTGATGGAACAAAAACTTATGGTGGTTACTCTGATATGATTGTTGTAGATCAGAACTATGTGCTCCGCTTTCCAGATAACATGCCCCTTGATGCGGGAGCTCCTCTGTTGTGTGCTGGAATCACAGTGTACAGTCCCATGAAATATTATGGAATGACCGAGGCTGGCAAGCATTTGGGTGTAGCAGGACTTGGTGGTCTAGGTCATGTTGCTGTGAAAATTGGCAAGGCCTTTGGATTGAAAGTAACTGTCATTAGTACCTCCCCAAGTAAGGAATCCGAAGCAATCAATAGACTTGGTGCTGATTCATTCCTGGTTAGCAGTGATTCTGCACAACTTGAGGTATATCACAATTTCCAAACTTTAGAGGAATTCATAATTGGTGCCCTTGATTTTTACCTATTAAACAATAAAACTTTACTAAAAGATTAGTAAGGTAAATGCAGATTTTTGTAAGTCACTTTCTGATTGTGCTTCGATTCTGCAGGCAGCTATGGGCACAATGGATTTCATCATCGACACTGTGTCTGCAGTTCATCCCTTGTTTCCACTACTCAATCTGTTGAAGGTGAATGGAAAGCTGATCACACTGGGTTTGCCTGACAAGCCTCTCGAGCTACCTATTTTTCCTCTAGTTTTGGGTAAGTTAAATTCAGAAAGCCTCTCACCTTAGTTACTAAGATTAGAATGTTTCAAATCTCATGCCCATTTCTAGGATAAAATGTGGACTGATCACATCATCTTAGGTACAACATTTTCTTAAACTCATAAATTGAGCTGTATCATATTTACAGGTCGGAAGCTTGTTGGAGGAAGTGACATAGGAGGGATTAAGGAGACGCAAGAAATGCTGGACTTTTGTGCCAAGCACAATATTGCTGCAGACATTGAGCTGATTAAGATGGACCAAATTAACAGTGCCATGGATAGGCTTGCGAAAGCTGATGTCAGGTATCGGTTTGTGATTGATGTGGGGAACTCCATGCTGTAGCTAGGGTTACAATACATGGCTACTAGACTCTTATTCTAAGGCCTACATATTAGAATAACTTGAAGCTCTATGGTTGGTTTGCTATATGTTATGGATTGAAAGAGTTCCAGGATAATTTTTGTTGTTGGGACTTTAGTTTTCCTCTTGTTTGGTATAATTGAATACTGCTTCTATCTCCCTGTTCTTAATGTTATAAAGCATCTTATTCACCAACTACTTTTATATTGAATCCTCTACGACCATTAAACAAAACTTAACTCTGTAATCGACGATTCCATTATTGATGATTCCATTTCCGTGACATAGCTCCCAGACAGGTATAAGGCACAAGGCTAAGGCTTACAATTAAACAAAGTAAACTTATGGCTGATTTGATTAAAATATGGGCAAGATACTATTGGTTTCAAAATTCATCAGAACACGCTATATTAATCCCATGAGTCATTCTCGATTCACCCATGTCGTAGATGCTCTTCTGATATTCTACAAAAGAATGAATTGGTTTTTTCGAGCATTAGTTATCTTCTACTTAAGCTTACTTCAATCCACTCTGTATCAAATCTATGCGTGGGGTTGGGGGCCTAAAGATCCCACAAAAGTGTTCATTTCCCTCCTATTAAACCGATCATACTACCACATCCAGAAGCCCTACAACTTGCCTGAAAACGAGCGTTATAACTTCATCAATGGTGTCCACAGATGCTGGGTTTACTCCTCAGACAAGCCTCACACTCCCACCAGCCAAACCAAACTATGTACTGAGATTGCCATACAAGTAGTACGTAGGGTTCTTATCAATTGGTATCAGAGCCTACATCACGTTTCTCGGTTGCAATCGTGCGGCGCAGGTGGTGGTACCGGCATTGTAGTATTCGCTCGAGACTAGTCAAGGACTGTGCACAACCAACCTGCGTGGGCGCTGGGGCTGCGAAGCGTGGTGGAATGTTAGGATCCTAATTACAAGGTATGAGACTTGAATCCCATATTAGAAATGTGGGCTTCTTGTGTGGGATTTATAAGGCTTTGGGCTCTTCCAACTCAATAGCTAGCTTTTGGGATGTGGTTCTTCCAAGGTTTTTATCAATCGGTATCAGAGCCTACATCGCATCTCCTGGTTGCAATCGTGCGGCGCAGGTGGTGACGTCGGTATTACAGTGTTCACCCGGGACTAGTCAAAGGACTAGTGCACAGCCAGCCTGCGTGGGCGTCAGGTGGTGACGGAGCATGGTGGAATGTTATGATCCAAGGTATGAGACTTAAATCCCACATTGAAAGTTTGGACTTCTTGTGTGAGATTTATAAGGCTTTGGGCTCCCTGTTGAATATGAATCCAATCATGAGACTTGAGGCTTTTTTCTTTTTTTAAATAAATTTAAAAGGAGATGTTATTATAGGTTATTACAATTTTTTTTTTAAATTTATTTCTACTTTAAGGGTTATTTTTATTTTTTATATAGAATTTTTAATATACTTAATATGATTTGTTAAAGCAAGGGTCATATAAGATCATGTTCTAAGTATTGAGAGAATTTATCTCCCTAATTATCCCAAATTATCCCCAATTTTTTTATCTTAAATGATGTGAATTCAATTGATTATTGTCAATTGAATGGTTTGATGATATAACGAATGTTGTGGTAGTTTTAAATTCATGGCATGCCATTTTTGGATGCATGATTTTGATATATTTTTTTAAAAATATATGACTACTCTTAAAATTTGTGAAGAATTATAATACATTGTCATCAATACAAAGAGTAGATCACAATAGTACGAGTTAAACTTAGATCTTGAATTGGTAATTGATCTTAAATTTCTTAAGACGTAGGATCTCTTAGATAAACAAAATCATCAGTTTTTTTTTTCTTATATAAATAACTATTATAATTTATTAAATTTAATAAGGGTATATATGGTACTAAAAGTGATGTTTTAAATATATTTTAAAATTTAAAATTCTAGTTAAACTTGTTTATAATAGGGTGGAGATCCATATAGCTCCATCGATAGTCAAAGTGTATTGGGTGGAATAGAAATTAAACTGAAATAAACAATTAAAATATGCTTAGGTGGAATTTTTTTTTTTATCAAATATGAATTTTTCGAACTAACTTGAAATTTGAATAGGTATGAATATATAAATCTTTATGATATATTTGTTTTTTTAATTCAAGATCTAAATTGAAATATCTCAAACAAATATTTTTACATATTTATTCTTATTGATGTTTTACTTTTGTTTATCTGACATAGAATAAATATTTATAAATCAATATTTTGATTAGTGTTGAATTATATAAATATTTATAACTTAATCCTAAATTATTAAAAATCAATAAATTATATTATGAGTAATTTATTTAAATTATAAAGATTATTTGCTCCTTAATCTTCTGATCAAGACTATTAGAAACCTCGGCTGCAGCTCTCAGGAAAGCGAGAAGAATAATCACACGGACCTTGTTTTGGTGAAGCTTCGCAACACTTGAATGGTATTACCATTTGTTTTTCTTTCGAGACCTTGCTGTCATCGTTTATGTTTTGGAAAAACATTTTCTTGTACAACACATTTTCTAATATATTTTAAATTCAATATCAATTATATATTAGTTTCAAAATACCAATCATGTAGCCTTACTCATGTATTAATCCTTGAAACACCTGAAGTGATGGGTCTTCATTGAACGCAGAATAGTTATACGTCTATTTAGATAAGATAATCCTAAAAGTTAGTAATTGAAGTCCTAAAGATAAGGAATAATTAAAAAAAAAAAAAAAAAAGGGAAACCCAATCATTATTCATTAAGGAAAGACTAATCCTACCTAAATCATTATTCATATCATTCTAGTCATACGTTTACTAGACGCTTTCTGAAAGAATTCCCAAAAAAAAAAAAATAAATAAACCCTATAAATAGAAACACAAAAGATATATGGCAACATCGTATAAGCAATTTTCTCTTTTATAACTATGACACTACGAGTACAGACGAACAATTATGCCAATTATGGTCCACCACCATCACAACCAGAACGACAATCACCACTGTATTCATCATCGAATGCAAATTGGGGTGGCTCCTCTTCATCATCTAATGTGAATGGCGGCTCCTCTTCAACAAATGGTAGTAATTATGTGGAAAACTTGGAGTCCTATTTTACCGTTGGTAACAGGTTCCATCCTCACGATGACGAGCTTATAGATTATTACTTGAGAAGGAAAATAAAGAACGAACCGTTACCTCCTCACAAGATAATGGAGATTGATATCTATAAACATAGTCCAGAAGCTCTTAAAGGTATAGTATAAATTTACCTACACTTTATTATTATTATTATTAATTCAAGTTTATTGTCGAAGTCGCACATACTTTTTTTACCTGGGTTTAGCCGCATTGTACAGTAAATATGAGATAAGGAGATGATCTTGTCCAGTTCTTTTAAGTTGTATGCAAAAAAAAGTTGCGCACTTTTTTTACTAGGGTTTTTCTATGGTTTGGTTTAGACTTCAATAAAGTCTTAATTTTGTATTATGTTGTTTACGCATGCAGAAAGGTACAAGCAAGGAAGAGCGAGTGAGATGTTCTTCTTCACCCCAATAAACCGAAAGTATCGCAATGGAAAGAAACCGAATCGAGTAGCTGCTGATGGGTTCTGGAAGGCCAGCGGATCATACGAGCGAGTGCTCAACTACGCAGGTGATCATACAATTGGGTTCAAGAGATCACTTGTCTTCTATAGAGGAAATCCTAAGGATAAAAAAACCAACCCTAAAAAAACCAATTGGATCATGCATGAATTTACACTAACCGATCCTCTTCCAAACAGCGTCGACGCAAATGGCTTAAGAGTAAGAACATTTCAACTTTTTTCTTTTCTCACTCATAATGGTATATGTTAGTTTAAAATTTATTTTAAAATCTATTTGTTATTAATATTATTATTATTATTAGCAGATAGACTGGGTCCTTTGCAGAATCTATGAGCGAGTTAAAGCTGGAGAGTTTATACAGCAACCTCCTCAGATTCCATCTCTTGAAAATGATGATCGGATCAATAATAATATGCCTAATGTTGATGATGATCAAGCTCTAAGCGTAGTGAATCATGATCACGCTTTTGCTACGGGGCCACAAATAGAAAATTGGATCAATAATAATATGCCTAATGTTGTTGGTGATCAAGCTTTAAGTGTAGTGAATCATGATCGCGCTTTTGTGACGTGGCGGCAGCTAGAAAATCCGATCAATAGTAATATGCCTAATGTTGATGGTGATCAAGCTCTAAGTATAGTGAATCATGATCACGCTTTTGTGACGGGGCCGCAGATAGAAAATCGGATCAATAATAATATGCCTAATGTTGATGCTGATCTAAGTGTAGTAAATCATGATCACGCTTTTGTGATGGGGCGGCAGATAGAGAATTCGTTTTCTTTTGGCTCGTCAGAGAACTCGTTTTCTTTCGGTTGGTCAGAGAATTCGTTTTCTTTCGATTCGTCTATGATGAAATGGGAATATGACAACCGCGAGTTTCCGCGTCTTCAAATGGCTGATAATTCTTCAGGAGGTGGGCTCCCGGATGATGTTTTGCCCGTGGCATTCAGAAAGACGCGCACAAATCTTGATGAATGACGATGATTTGACAACTGATATTACTGGCCTCAATTAATCCTGTGATACTGTGATATTCCTTTACTCTGTTTATGTTTTTTTTTTTAATTATTATAATTGCGTATTAACTAGAATTTAGAACGGTTCTAACTCCACCATATTCATCGCCGTGCACAGAAACAAAAGCGCTATAAGCTTATTTTTTTCAGTTCAACTAGTTGGATGTTTTGGATTTCTACAGCAGTTCTTGGCATCAAATTTCACTAACAAGAATACTCTTACCTATATAATAACATATGTTTAAATTATACATTCAAACAAGGAATATATATAAATTAAAGATATTGCACATATAAAGCAGAAATCAATCACATTTTTTCAGAACGTTGATGCCTTTCCGACGAGATTCCGTGTAGCATGAATCGTTGTTCTGTGCGTAAACTTCAAACTTGAAATAATAAGAGGTTCCTCCACGGCCAGGTGCCTCATACTTAAGAATTCCATCAATGAAAACCGTGAACTCTTGATGAATTCACATCATGAATCACGTTTACCTTGAACCACTTATCGTAGATGTTTGGGACCAGAAACTGGCTTCTATAGTACATGAGCGTGCCATTGTAGACTCTAAGCTGCGGGGTCGTGGAATCAGGAGGGCTTGCTCCAAATACTAGCATTATGCACACACCAGATGAACCACATGGCACAAACCCATATCCTTCGAACTGCCGCTCCCCGGAAGAGTAATTATACCCCTCATGAGAAGAAGAAATTAAAGAGCGCGGAAGTTGGTAATGCATGCAAAGCGATCAAAACAACGGAAAGATGGAAGGGTGAAAATTGTATACGCTTATGAGAATCTCTGTCCGAGGCTTGGTGGGACTGTTTTCAGATAAAAGGATTGTCTGTGGAGTAATATCCATAACTTGTGAACTCCATCTACAAAGCTGTAGCGATCGCAAAGAGGCAAGTTATATGGCTTCTGGATGTCGAAGTTCGATGTGTTCATCGGGTTTTGGTGAAACCATACCTTATTGGATCCGTTGGGAAACTTCTTACACATTGCAATAGAAGACAAGATAGTTTACAAGAGCAATTTGATGAAGGGTAACCATCTCTGCTAATTAATTTAATTTTTCTTTGATGGCGGGGAGCTAGGCGTAAATTAAGATGCTTTGCATGGTACGTGGGGTCATATGCATAGAGATGTTGGTGAAATATTTTATAAATATTAGTTTGCAGAGTTGATAAAAGCGGCATATAATTGAAGTATAAGAATTTTGATCTTTTGGTTTTTCTTCCCTACTCCTCTTCTGTACATTCATGATTCGTCAAAATCATACGATTTTAATGTACATTATGTGTGTGTAAAATAACTAATAATATTAGCTATTAATTAAAATTTATTAAAGAGATTGAAATTTATGAAATATATAAATTGATTTAAAAGTATATGCATGTGTGATACAGCGTCCAAATTAAACTTTGGCATAAAAGAAGAGAGATACTGATAGGTCCATATTATATATTTAGATTCTCCTCTGATTTAGAAATTAATGATTCGATTTAAAGCCACATGCTGACAAGAAAATTTATTAAGTCTTATTCAGAGAAATGAGTTTCTTAGAATTAATGGTGATAATATGACAAAATAGATCGAAGACTTGAAGACAAATTCCTAAGGTTGGTGATAAACCATTAAACTTTTTGGATAAAATATATATATATATATATATATATATATATATATATATNTAAGGTTGGTGATAAACCATTAAACTTTTTGGATAAAATATATATATATATATATATATATATATATATATGCTTTTAAGGATATCACTATTGGATTCCTAAACAACAACTCTTTTTATAATGATCCATTTGGATGCATTACGTATGTTGATATGCTCTTTCTGTTGACTTTTGTGGCACATGTTGGCAAATGTTGGCAAAAGGAGGAGACAAGGACGAAAGGAAAAGAAAGGAGACAAATTGCTTTCGGTGGGAAAGGAAGAAAGAGAAGAAGAAAAGAAATTTTCGGTGGAACGCGTGG
>JANLJB010029526.1:0-15833 GCA_026212285.1 Bursera cuneata
TATTTACCCTATTTCGAATTCGGGAGACTGGTGTTTTTGGTCTTTTGGGTGTGACATGAGTTGTGTAAGTCTGTTGGTGATGAAAGTACATGAGTATATATATTTATTATATATACGAGTATGATTGGAATATATACATGAAGGTGGCTGTCTGTTTCATCTCCTCTATTATAATGTGCTTGTTGAAGTATCCTATAAAGTTGTTAAAACATGATGAATCAGTCACCATCCATCAAGGATCAAGGGGTTCTTGGGACCCTGCATGTGGGACCAGAACGGTCTTGATTTGACGCCTAGGTATATGCTTTCGCTTCGATCAACGGTTGTGATTGAGTTGATCATTCGAGAATTTTGGATTTTTATGTAAATGGGAATCTTTTAAAATGGGACAAAAGGATGTAAACAGTTGTGTTTGGTGGGTCCGGTCCAGAAACCCTTGTCGTCTTCATGCCACATGATTCCAATCTCCAATTACATGATTTGAAAATGTAGGCTTTAAACTTTATACCCCACTCACCACTCCCATATTTAAAGGACTCTGGACCCAAATAAACCCATCGAAAATAACAATTTTTTTTATAAATAAGAAAATTTCAAATTTATATAATTATGTTTAAAATTATCGTATCGGCTCAAATTCAATTTAATTTAACCTTCGTCAAAATCTACTTTATTTATATTCTATATCTGCCTTAGTTTCTCTCCTATTTTGATTTTCATGTTCTAAAAATTTTAGAATATGATTGGTTGATGAATGAAAAATATATTAATAAAAAATCATTTTCTAAATTATTAAAGGTGTCAATCTTTTTTCTTTTGTTTTTTTCATCTTTCCTTTTCTCATTGGAATTTCTTTTAAAAAGTGCTCTCCTGATAGAGATAATCAAATGAGACAAATTGTGAAGTCTATAAATTAATTTAAAATTCAACTTGAATAAAAAACCAAAACACCATGATTTAAATTGTAAGGATCCAATGATTGGAGTTAAACTCCAGTACCAACTTGAGTTTCAGACCCACTAGCCTTTGGTGTTTGGTACGATGAAGTCAACGCGGTTGACCAAAGAAGACTAGTTAATGACGGATACTAAAAATCTTAATAATAATGCCTAACTAGAAGATACCATGAATGTTGACAATAAGGCCGTTACAACAAATCATCCCAAGAAGCACTTGAGTATAATCTAGTTATTAATCATTGATTATTGAATAATTTATCATTAAATCATATATTATGGTCATCCCAAGGAAGCACTTTGGGAGGATTACTATTAGTTGATGATACTCCACTCTTTCGTAGTCAAAACTTCACTTAAAGACGGTGGATTAATGATAATCATGTAGCAATAACAAGGTAAATATATAAATATATATATAGTAAGAGAGATGCATTGTGGATCATTGTCATGGAAAGCATCAAGACACTACATGGTTGAGACAGAAAGAAAATAATGCACCTATCCTCTTTTTGTTTTTCCTCTTATTTGTCTGTTCTATGTTTTAATGGTGTATATAGAAAAGGTTAAGGTTGCATGATATGGGAAGAATTCTCATTGACTGGAACGATTCGTATCACCGTTGATCACTTATCCAAATAATTCTTCCTTTTAGAGAAAATACAAGATAAAGGTCCAAAAGTTGCGCGATCAGTTTGATGTGTAGATGTCAATCATCAAACACCGAAACCAGCAAATTTTTGTTAGTATCCTCTAAATATCGCTATCCTAAGGTAGCCGTGCATACTGCATAATGAGGTGGATAGCATGTAGCAGGTCATGTTGATGCTCACGAGATGATAATGATATCACTCTCTTCTCATCAATTGAATGGCCCTCAAACTTTTCAAGTTGCATTCTCTAGCTAATTTGTTTTCAGGATTTGGAGAAGTGTAGCTTGTTAGATAGAACAACTACGTTCGATTGATAAACAGCCCTTTCACCCTCCAATGACTAAGAATTTTTGGTTGATTACTTATGACTTTTAACTTTGCAAGGCAGCATGCAAGAGAGAAACAAGTTAATAATATCTTTAACAAAACGTTACAAATGGATCCATGCGTATAGTTCTCAAATTTAGATTGATGGCTCAATGATTATTTAATTGCTTTTTCACCCACGTATGATGATGGGATCAGCATCTTGGATGAATATATATGATCAGAAGTGGAGTTATTATCGTATATATGCAAAGGGATATATACAACATGTTTTAAAAGAAAGCCTGAGTCCAGTTTTTGGGCGGCAAGAGAAGCCAAAGATGTCTTGGTCCGGCAAAGATGTCACTCCAAAGAATCTTGAGCTCCCAAACTTTTGTACTCTTTCCTTCGATTATTCTTGAAAACAAAGTTGTTTTTGTATTCTCTTTGAAGTGCAGTTTCCAGGAAACTATACTTAATTTGGTTTTGCATTCATGTTGTCTGTAGCTTGGCTCAAGCACTTGGCATCCGTCTCAACACGTAGTTTCCAGAAATTAATGAATATTCCTCCATTTTGGTCTTCGCTCTTCGCTCTTCACAGTATTGTCCGCAGCTGGCTATGTGTATTGTCTATACAACTATTGCCTAGCTAGTCGACAACTTAGAGAGGCCTATGCATGATTCCACGAGAGAGAGACGTTGTTTTGGCCTTTTTTAACTATAGCTAGAGACGTGATTGCAGCAGCTTCGAATATGATATTCTAACCACCCTTATATATATATATATATGTATTCATATATACTGCACTGATATACATATTTTTCTATGGTTTATTTCCCACCTGCAAGTACACTAGCAGATATTATCTAAAATATCAGGTTATCGATGTTAAATCTGTTCTACGAACAAACACTAGTTCATGATCTGTTATAGAAAGTTTCACAATACGCTGGATCGAAAAACGGTTTTGAAATAGCCATTGTGTATATATGGATATTACTTGCTCATTGCGTACGTATCACTCTATTGCAATCGCAAAAGTTCTATAAGACACGAAAACTTTTAGAGAGATTGATTGATGTCTGTTGTATTAATAGAATTCTACTTTCTCTTCTGATAATCAATGGTTGATTTGTACGTGTAATTATGTTGACTTTTTCATCTTTGATTCCACCCAATTAAAGTTTTTCAATGTCGGATTTTGATGCTCTTATATTAAAATGATTTGGATCCAATTTTTCACCTTCTATCTTCGAGATATTGATACGACTTTTATGTTATTCGGCCGCTAACGATCACATATAAATTTGTTCCTCAATGCTGCCACTTGCTATGGGACATTTGAGTTCGTGTAATCGTATTCTTATTATATTACAAAGTGCAAAATTCCTCAACCTTTTATGGTTGATTTAGATCAAATCCTGGCGCTGCTTCGACCAAAGCAATTCCTTTTAATTCTTGCATTAATTCTCTTCAATAGTTTATATTATCAAGATAAGGAAATTCGTTAACATCTCAAACCAAGAATTTTTCAGAAACAATTTATCAAAGCGTGTGATGTGCGTGCGTTGAAGTATATGTTGATCATAGTTCGATGTTCCGAATGGAAAAAAGAATCAACATTAAGATTATTATATCATGAAATCCTACATGGTTATCTTCTTTCTAAGCATGTTGCTCAATGAACTTTCGTCACCGACTCTCCAAAGGTGAGGAGGAAAAGTAAGATTATAAAACAAAATTCTTGATTCTACATTGAATTTGAAGGTCTTATGAAGATTATATATATAATCACTCAATTAATAACGTTAACGAGCCAATACAAATGTTGACTTTTTTTAGAAAAAGGCTTATTAGATTCTCCTACAAAAAGCTTAAAGATTTGGTCCTGCAATTAGGCTTTTGAATTGGTGGTGATGGTGATAAAAATATTTTAAGAGAATAACTGTGAGTATAAAATTTTCTTTAATAAATATTTTTAGGACCTTTTATTGGATTGAGTTATCATTTATCCCTCTAAAGAACATATCTGCATTAATGTGTAAAATCTAATTACCACAGGTTATTATCATTTATTCCCCTGATATTTGCCTTCTGAAAATAGGGCATATGCATCTCCATCTCGTGTTCTTAGTAGTTTTCTCTTAATTAGAATAAACTATTCCAATATTTTATTAATTTCACTACCCCAACATATATAAAATGGTAATACTATAGGTATAGAGTCTGTATCTCAATTTTATATCCCAAAAGTTTTCGTATCGTATATAATTTTTGCGATTACAATCTAATGATACGTACACAATGATTACAATCTAATGATGTATAATCACTCGATTAATAATGTTAACGAGCCAATTAAGAAAATGTTGACTTTTTTTAGAAAAAGGCTTATCAGATTCTCCTACAAAAAGCTTAAAGATTTGGTCTTGCAATTAGGCTTTTGAATTGGTGGTGATACAAATATTTTAAGAGAATAACGGTGAGTATAGAATTTTCTTTGACAAATATTTTTAGGAGCTTTTATTGGATTGAGTTATCATTTATCCCTCTAAAGAACATATCTGCATTAATGTGTAAAATTTAACCACAGGTTATTATAATCTATCCCCTTGATATTTGCCTTAATATTTGAAAATAGGGCATATGCATCTCCTGTTCTTAGTATTTTTCTCTCACGTAGAATAAACTACTCAAATATTTTATTAATTTCACTACCCCAACGTATATAAAACAACAACGTTATGGGTACAAAATCTGTATTCCAATTAGGGGTGGGCACGGGCCGGGTCGGGTTTCGCCTAACTCGAAAAAAAAAAAAACTCGAACCCGATCGGGTCATAAAAAATGAACCCGAAATTAGGTTTTAGAAAAAATGAACCCGTTGGGTTCAGGTTGGTTGGGTTTACTTCGGGTTCGGGTCGGGTTAGAAAATGATGTTTTTAAACTATTCAGGTCTAATTTGTCGGGTTCGGGTCAGATTAAATCCACATATCTTTATAGAATAAATAAAATTTGTTTACACTTTCCCTTCAATTGAGCTATAGCCCATTGGTAGTTTTGTTAAAGGTTTTAAGGGATGGTGAAGGTTCGAATTTTCTTGCTTGCAACATTTTTAACATTATGTAAAACTAACGCTACAATAAATAAAAACTTTTTCAAAATATAAATAGAATGATTTGTTGCCTAATGGTAAAACTGACGAAGGTTGGATTTGTGGGGAGGGTTCGAATCACACTATTTCACATTTTGTTGCCCAGTGGTGATGTTACAAAGTGGGTAATGAGGGGGCGGGTTTGAATCTCATTACAACAAAAAAATTATTTTAGGAACTGTAGCTCAGGTCGGGTCGGGTCGGATTTAGCGTATGGATCCGACTTTGACTCGAAACCCGATGGTTCAGAATTATCTGACCCGAATTCGGGTTTTCAGAAATAGTAACCCGAAAAAAACCCGATGGATCGAGTCTAGTAAAAATGCTCACCCCTAATTCCAACTGTAATGTGACATCATATAAGTGGTAAAGTGAATTTATCAATGTTTATTATTTTGATTTTCATGTAGCGATGTCACATCAGTTAGGATATAAACTTTGTACCCATAACATTACTCCATATAAAAAGATAGGTAGGCTACATACACCAAAAATAATACTTATACAATTTTTTTGAATACATTTCACTGCTAAAATTTAAGAAATTAGAAATGATTGCAATCTAAAAAATAATTCCAAGACAAGTTCAATAAGTTAATCCTTAATTGAAGGTAAACTTATTATATAAAATTTAAACTTTTCATAATCTCAAAAAAGAAAAAAAAAAAAACCAAAATTGTAGAGGTTTTTTAAAAAATTTATTTGCATAGTTAATTGTTCTATAACCCTCGTAAAAATCTTCTATAATTTGGGTTATTTTCATAGTTTACCCAAAATATTTTCATAAGCTATATATAAGATATTAATAAAAGAATTTTTTTTTGATAAATTGACCAATGAACTTTCCGTACCTCTTTTTTTTTATTATTTCAATCTGATGTATCATAATAATATTATTAGATCACCAAAATTCATAATAAATAAAGGAATTATAACGATGATATGGCATTCAATAATATAATTTCATATATAGTTATATGAGAATGATTATATAAGTTAATTGTATGTTTAACATTATTTTTTTATCATATTTTTAATATAACATTAATGGGTTGACTACATAATGCTATTTGTAAAATTTCAAAGATTAGTAGGATAAAAATGAATTATCCCTATAATTATGATAGTGAGTGTGTTTAGAAAATATTGATTGAAACAATTTCTTTTAACAAATAGGCCCATCCATATAAAAAAAACCTAAAAACATTAACGGCCCAATACTCTTGCTTGTAAAGCAAAACTACAAACAAGTTGTAAAATGAAAATCATATGACGCACCATATAGTACGTAACAAACACTAAATCCAAAACAAAAAATTATCTTAACGATCAAATGCGTTAAAGAAGGAAGCATCAAGCCGGTCAAGGCTTTCCATTAACCTCATCCATTCTGAGTTTTGAAGAAAATTGCTTCGAGGAATCCATTACTCATTATTGGTCTTGTAGAGTCTTCACTTTAAAAGTTGAACGAAATACATATGCAATGTACCATTCATTCGTAAATAGTAACCTACACTACATTATCGTTAGTGGTTTCTATTGAAGGTGTGTTTGATAATTTACACTGCTTTCAAGCACTACGCCGTCGTATCAGGAAGTTGAGGTCCAATGGCATCGTTGGGCCGATGTCCATCCCCGATCCTACCGTTTCTACAGTCCCATAAACGCTCTGCACTTCCAGGAGGACCCATTATCTCAGAATCCCAAATTTCCACTTCAGTACCTCCCAATAACGTTTCAGTTTCAGTTTCAGTTTCACCAAGTAGCTGCTACTCGTCTCTTCGAAAGTCCTGCTCTGCCTCAAGCACCAGCTCAGTCTCAAACTCTTCAATTGAATCTCTTACTTCTTCTCCAACTACAACTGGGGTCTTCATCAAAGGTCGGTAAACCTCTTGTCTGGCCTCGGTTTTTACTTTTGTTAGTGGAATGTTGTTGTAGGGAGCTCATGTGTTTGTTAAAAAGACTGGCTGACATAGTTTGTTTCAATAACTCAGTGGATATGTTAAACAATTGATATTAAAAGAGGAAAAACAATGTTATTGTGGCAATTATAACGATGTTGTTTACTTTTAGTCATTGTTTTGAAGTCTAGGGGAAAATTGTTGCAGGACTGCCAGATTCAACAACGGAGGGACGCTTGAAGAAGGCCTTTTCACAGTTTGGTGAAGTTGTCCAGGGTGAATTTCTATAGCCTCTTAAGGATATCTCTCACCAAGATTTGTACAAGTTTGTGGGTTGTTTACAAAGTCACAACTTTGAAGCCATGTAGCATTTGCATTGCTTTATACGAGTTATTGCAAATAGTTTTGGACACTGGAGAGAAGTACAGTTTGATCTTATAGTCCATTAGGAGTTCTTCTTGAGAGTTGCTTATAAGAATCTTTATTTTAGCTTAATTGTGCTGAATTCTCAGCCTCCACATTACTGGTGAAAAGTCAGAGAAAAAAGTATACTGATTTTACATTTGCGTCTAATTTTTTATCCTAATCTTGCAGTTAAAATTGTTATAGAGAAAAAGTCTAAGCAGCCTTTAGGATCTGCATTGGTTTGGTTTGCAAGTAAGGAGTCTGCCCTATCGGCCGTGAAAGAAATGAACGGAGAGGTATTCATCTTCTTAGTTTTTTATCCTTTCATCATTAGATATGCAGTAAATGCCTTCTCATTCCTTTGAATGTTTTTGTGTTCAGTTCTTTGATGGCAGGTTTATCTTGGTTAAGATTGCAGAGCCAGGTTTGTCCAGAAGTAGAGGGAGAGTAACACCCTACAAGTTCTAGTTCAGCTTCGTTAAATATTGTCAGGCTGATGAATTGTGCTAGCATTTACAGAGTAGCAAATTACCCAACATGTAGGGCATCCAGCTTAGAGTTGTTAGCATAATGAATGCCAACACGCCATAAAGATTAGGTAATTATCAAAGACTTTTTGGTCACCGACTTAATATTATATCAATTATCATGCAACAAGAGTCAAGACTACATACATCTTCAGCTTTTCTAAAGTTTTATTGAGGTCTGTAATCTGCCCTTTTGCCATATTTATCGCATAAAGTGATGGTTTCGCTGAAGGTACAATAATTGAAGACAGCCTTAGTTTGATGGCAACTTCAATTCAGAGAAGCTTAGACTAGGACCTAGAAAGTCTGGATGAGGGAAAGTTGCTTTTGTTTGTTCGAGTTGGTATTTTATTTATTCAATAATGCTGCATTCAAAGTTTTGTATATAAATTGATCTATCTCGCATTCAAAGTTTTGTATATAAACTGCTCTCGCATTTAGTAAATGGTAATGTGAATTTGAACAAGTAAAAATAATAAACGTTAGATGTTAGATCACTTTGTAAACAAAATTTTTTCTATAAACTTTGTATTTGTAATATTATTCTTATTTATTCTTTAACGAGAAATCACGACTCTATTTTCTTTAGGTTTTAGGTAAAGCTAAAATGTATTGGGCCAAGATTGAATATATGTAATAGATGAGATATTGAAGTTTGATGTAAAAATCATGACAAGAGACAAATTATTGCTAAACATCTAACAGGCTGTAAAAATACATGTCTCTAATATATTAAGGTTGGTTGGTTAATAAAATAGACCTTGAAAATTTATTTCGTATTAAGACTCTTGCTCGGAATCTTTGTCAAATATATAGGGCAGTGTTATTAAGTGCACTCCAACATTTTTAAGTAATGTCCATATATATATAAGAAAAATAACCAATCTCCTATTTTTCTTTGATTTATCTAACCAAATCTAGTTAAATGATAATTATTTCCTGACAAGTCAAATAACGGTTCAATTAGTCAAATCACAGTCAAACAAGTCTAAATGACGGTTCGGTTAATCAAATGACTGTCCGATGAGTTGAAATGACTGTCTGGTAAGTCGAAATGACTGTCTAATGAGTTAAACTGATTATTCAGTAAGCCAAATTGACCATCTGGTGAGCCAAAATGACTATCTAATGAGTCCAAATGATTGTTTGGTGACTTCAAATAATTGTTCGACAAGTAAAATGATTATCCAATGATTGTTTGGTGACTCCAAATAGGGAATATGTATTTATACATTATATATGGAGGGTTATAATGGTTATAAAGCTATAAATGAGTAAAAAAATAATTAAAAAAATTGAGTTTAGTTATTTTTAAAAGACCATCCCTGATATATGGCTATTTGGGTTAATTTTCTAATTATTTGTCTTCTTAGGCATGTGCTACCATGAGTTAATCAATTGGAAACTATAAAATATGAATTAATCATTGCAATTAATATGGTGTCTGATATAATAGTTTCAAGTGAGTTGAAATATTAATTTTACAAAGAGAAGCAAATATATCGTTCAATTTTTGGTACAGGTATCATAGTTTCAAAATAATTTTTGACTTCTAATAAGATTTCAGATTTTCATTTATTTTTATTGTTTTTTAATGAGAGAATTGAAGGTTGGGAAGTGTTTCGTGTTTTAAGCCCAATCCAAACAGTAAGTGTGGGTCATGGGCTAGGCTTTTAGAAAGTTAGAGAATATACCATATGTTGGCACGTGTAGAGCTACAATAATATTATTATATAAAGATGTGAAACGGTATATTACAATAATATTATTAGTCACAGGACACAGATTCAACATTTTGAAGAGAAGAGAAGAGAAACATAATCCAACCATCGGAGTCAGACAGACTATCGATCTAAAGATGCAATTAATAAATGCGGTAATGGCGACGAGGATGTTGACTCTGTTGGCCCAATCGAACGTCGTCGGAGAGGGCATTTCCTTCGGTTCCGTCTGGTGGTTCGTTTACGCTGGAATTTCATGCTTCTTGGTCCTCTTCGCCGGTATCATGTCTGGTCTAACCTTAGGTCTCATGTCTCTCGGACTCGTCGACCTTGAAATTCTTCAACGTAGCGGCACTTCCACCGAGAAAAAGCAAGCAGGTCTTTCTTTCACTTTTTCTTGATTTCATAAGTTACGTCTTTAATTGGTATGTTCGTGAGATTGAATTGTGATCAAATGATTGAATTGGATCTGGATCGTGTTATTTGTTGACTGTTCGAGTAAGGAATTGATTATTTAGAAAGAGTTGTTCTTTTTTGTCTTATCTTCAGCTGTTATTCTTCCTGTGGTTCAAAAGCAACACCAGCTTCTTGTAACTTTGCTGCTGTGTAATGCCGCTTCCATGGAGGTAAAGAATTCCAACTGTTTCTGCTAATTAATTTTTCTGACAACTTCTACAAGCCAATGCACTGGAATGCTAGCTACTATATTCAGACCAAACGCATGGAACTTCATTTTGATGAACTAAAGTATTGTGAAAACATAAATATGACCTTTTTATTTTTTTTCGAACCGTGGTGTTTGACTAGTCCATGCCGTCCCCATCATGCGGATCAGGACTTTAGGTCATGGCTAAGGGCGTGGCCCAAGGAATTGATTGCATCCAACTTAAGTCAAACCTTAGTCCTAATGCTTGCTAGGCATCAGAGCCAAGTTATTCCATTATAATGTTTAACTTCTCTGCAGTATGTTAATACTTGTGAATATAATATTGAATAGCTTTGGTATTTGATTCAAATTTTAGGGGAAAATTTACAATTCAATCGGCATTTAGTCTTAATTTGCTTAGTGGGAAATGAATTGGACATTTTTTGTTGTTTCGGCGTGGCATTTAAAAGTAAGTCAATAAAATATTTTCTGAGTCAACGGAAATTTAAATTTAAATTTTTATGCAATGAATTACAATTTTAAAATTCGTTAACTGTTGAAACTTTCCATGGCCGCCTACTATCATTATCTTATTATTGATCACTGCCAATGAATAGTGATCAATACTTAATGATGACCCCATTCATTAGCAACTATCAGTGTTGGTGGTCGTCTTGATTGGTTAATGGTGACTGCCATTTGAAGCTAGTGTAGTCACTGACATAGGAAACAAACTGAGCCTTAATGCTTGTAAGCTATAAAGAAAATATCTCTCTTAATTTGAGATGTTGATATCAAATTGAATAAAAAATGATGGTAATATGGTTTTATGCCAAGAGGAGATACTGAAAGTAATTAGTTTGACTTGTAATCTTAATACGAATGTTTCTTTGCTACTGCTAGTCCTCAATTACTACGTATTTATATAATCTTTTCTTTTGAGATATGCTTAATGTTAACTACAACTATTGGCTTTGATACTTACCACATCCAGGCCCTTCCAATCTATCTGGATAAGCTTTTCAATCAGTATGTTGCAATCATACTCTCTGTCACTTTTGTTCTGGCTTTTGGAGAGGTATATTATTGTGAAAATTTTTGTGCTTAGAAGTTTAGTTTCAACCTTCACTTCATTGGCTTTAATGGAATTTAATTTTCTGACTCCTTTTTATTTGTCAGGTTATTCCACAAGCAATATGTACAAGATATGGACTTGCTGTAGGTGCAAATTTTGTATGGCTTGTGCGGGTTTTAATGATTGTTTGTTATCCAATAGCTTATCCCATTGGAAAGGTAAATTCTGAGCTGATGCTTGCAATTTTGTAACATTTAATATAGCTGTGATTATATATCAATTTTGTTCACTTAAGGCAACCTTTAAGAAAAAATGCTTTTTCTACTCACTATAAGGAAGCTTTAGGCTTTACTTAGGAAGTTTGATATTTTGCATACAGTTTTTTTTTTTTTTTTTATAGGTCTTTTATGAGTGTATGGTTAGTATTCTTACGTCATATGTACTTTGGGAACATTTAAGCCTCTTTAGCTCAGTGCTTGCCTTTTTGTAGAATTCTCTTGGCCTGAAATCATAGTAGTTTTGGAACCATATTTTTAAGACTCCCAAAGCTCAGGTATCCTATACAATATGCCCCCAAAATAAAGAGCCTTGGATACTCGAAGAGAAGCACTTATACCTAACAAAATTAAGTGACTACCCAAACTTGTGTTCATTTTATTTCTCTTTCCATGCTTAACCAAAGGATGGAAAAGATTCTTCAAGAGTCTCAGGTCCAGAAGTGCATGATAAATATTGCCAAAGCCCAAAACTGCAGAGGAAATTAAGTGGAGTACAACAAGTACAACGTATTGAAAGGTATCTTTAACTTGGCCACCAGGACCACCCTTTTACTAGTCGATTACCTTAAAAGCTCTATTTTTTCAATATAGAGAGAGCTGAGAAGAGGTTTACATGACCTTTTGTATTTTTCACTTTAAAAGATGTATATTTTTCTTTAACTGTGATTATCGTTTGTTTTTTATTGCAGTTCCTATGTTACTTAAAACTATGTTATCATCTATAATGCTGCTGTATCAGAGTTTTAGTTTCATTTAAGCACCTGCATGGTGTGGTAAAAAGACAATAATATAATTACTTCCTGCACCTTGATAAAATGAATTGATTCATCTTCTTGTTATAGTGCTGATCTACGAGATTTGACATTTATTTGTTGTCACTAAAGAAATATATTTACTTCAGATTTTGGACTGGGTATTGGGACATAACGAAGCTTTATTTAGGCGGGCTCAGTTAAAAGCTCTCGTGTCAATCCACGGCCAGGAGGTAAAGTCAAGCAATTCAGATAAAATAAGTATTAAAATGACTAATTATATAATGGAAAATTTGGCAAATTCTGAAAATACTGTAGTGGTATGGAAATTCTTTTGGCTTTTTCATCATTGTAAACTATGCTGTTTGGTATATTTAGGCTGGTAAGGGAGGTGAACTCACACATGACGAGACAACAATTATTAGTGGAGCACTAGATTTGACTGAAAAGGTATGCACTGTAATGAAACTAGAATGTTGGAGGCAGGTTTCATTTTTTATTGTCTATTTTCTTTTGTCACTTGAAAAATTCCAACCCTAAAGCTTTTTATTTTTGCTAGAATGAAAATCCAGGATGCAGCTGTGATTGTCTGTTTGTTCATATCTATTTTGTATCTAGATGGTTCTAAATGAACTGCAGTCGGAGAATGTGAACAATTCTCCATACCAAAGTTTTTTTTTAGTTTGGGGTTGTAAGGGCTCCAATGTTTAACAGTACTTTTCATGTCATATGCATATTTTGAAGTGTACCATAATGCTTAATCTGATTCTGACCACCCTCAATTTATATTGAGGCTTGAAAGTGTTTCAAAGGACCTGGCTTATCTCTTATCATCATTAATGTTCCCAGATTTCAAGTTGGAGAGAATTGAGGTTATTTACAGTTGGCATCTCAACTCACACACTTCTTTTGCTACAATTTTGCATGAACAGACTGCTGAGGAGGCTATGACGCCTATTGAGTCAACTTTTTCCTTGGATGTCAATTCAAAGTTGGACTGGTAAGTGTTGATTGGATAATATTGGCATCTTAATTACTCTTATTTTTTCTTTTAATTTTTTTCTTAGTTATCTAGTTACTATTATTATATATGAATAGTGGTATTTTAGTTACCAAAGGCAAATTCCGCCTTAGGTAGTCACCCTTCTCCGTTATGATAGCATTTATGATATTGTTATCTTTTAGCAAATGATTTTTCTGATACATCTGATATTTCTGAAATACAGCATGCATCACACATGCATCTTGAGTTGTGTGTTTGTATTTTTTCAAGAAAAATCTGTTATTTTTTAAGTCACAATGGGAAACTTTGAAATTTCAATCATCACTTTTGATGAGTTCCAGTTGACCACACAATTCATAGAACAAACTGTATAAAATTTATAATTTACTCATAACCACACAATTCATAGAACAAACTGTATAAAATTTATAATTTACTCATACTTTTTTTTTCTTTTTCAAATCAATAAATCAGGGAGGCAATGGGTAAAATTCTTGCTCGGGGTCATAGCAGGGTACCTGTCTATTCTGGGAATCCAAAAAATATTATTGGACTTCTGCTGGTGGGTGTTAGAATCTGGAGCATTTGATGAAGTTTTGTTCTTGTCACTCCTGGCTTTTAAATGTTCTCTGATTCTGTTACTAGTTCATTTTATTTACTCCTTTCTCTACTTCTGGTTGCTATTAGGTGAAAAGTCTTCTCACTGTAAGACCAGAAACAGAGACTCCAGTTAGTGCTGTTTCCATCCGGAGAATTCCAAGGTGTGCTTATTCATATTTTGAACGTGGAAATTATTTCTCTTCCAATTTGGACAAAAATATCTATTATATTCATCCTTCTGTGGGATTTTTTACAGGGTACCATCAGATATGCCTCTGTATGATATACTGAATGAATTTCAGAAGGGCAGTAGTCATATGGCAGCTGTTGTGAAGGCTAAAGGGAAAAGCAAGACTCTTCCACCAATGATTGATGGAGAAAATAAAGCCAATAATGGTGATTCTGAACTGACTACTCCTTTGCTATCCAAGCAGGACGAAAAGCCAGAAAGTGTGGTTGTTGACATTGACAGGTCTTCAAAGTCTAACAACACAAATCGGCAAACTTCTCAACGTACTGATGTTGCAACAAATGGATTAGCATATACGTCCGAGGATATTGAAGATGGTGAAGTCATTGGTATCATCACCCTGGAAGATGTATTTGAAGAACTTTTGCAGGTAAATCAGACTCGATATCTTACTTCAAGTTTTTGTGTTCCTTCATTTTCCACCTGACAGTATTTTGATGATTTTCATGATCAATGCAGGAGGAGATTGTTGATGAAACAGATGAATATGTTGATGTACATAAAAGGTACTACAGAGTACTTTGCAGAACTCAGTCAAAGTATTGTACGGTGATTATTGGAAACTGAAAACAGAAAACTGAAATTAAAGGTTAATAATATTATTTTATCTTCTTTTTTGGCAGAATCCGTGTGGCTGCTGCTGCAGCTGCTTCATCTGTGGCACGGGCTCCATCAAGTCGCAGGTTAATCGGACAGAAAGGAACTGTAAGTAGATATTATGTATTTACCTCTTATTTGTCTAGCTTACACTGAGCACAAACAGTTTTGGCATAATATATGAACTTTGACTATTGCAAAAAATAAAAATCATGAAAGCCATCAAAATATGTATTGTGAAATTTGGTTCCAATGCTTGATCTTTGTAGATTGCTCAAAATTTTTAATCCTGAGTTTAATATGAAGACGCTGATGCCACATTTGATTATTGTTGAGTTTATTACTTTTTTAAAAGCTTAACCTTATTGATATAGGTTTAACTTGAATATTAATTTAATAGTTATAAAAGAAAGTTATTCTACAATTTTTATTTTTATTAAGAAGAAATGTAGGACATAAGGAATTCTTAAGCATCAGTGAAAATTGTATCGGGCTGTAGTAGCTGTTTCATATCAAAATCTTAAAGAATGTTTCTTTATTGGTGATATTTTTTACCGACTTAGTCATTTCAAACATTCTATGGTATTTATAACGCTTCTGGGTAAAGCTGAAGGTTTGTACTTTCTTCTAATTCACCAGGGAGGCCAAGGTAAGCAAGTGCAGACAACAAAGAAATCCGCTGACAATGATTCAAATTCAACAAGAGGGACTTCGGGTGAGCCTCTTCTTGATAGCAAGTGATGACAGGTTACGAAATTGATAGGTGTAACCATTCCTGTGGTCCAAACGGGAGCCGAATTTTGTATCAGAACATATCAAATGAACAATAACGCATGTAAAGTGTTTAAAATTTTGAAAGTTCAGTAACTAGATTTTCTGTTGCTTATCAACTGAACTCTTTTCTATATTTTTTATTTGAATAGCTCTTATACTTGAAAGGATTCCATTATATCGGAAGATAGATATCGTGAGAGTTTGTATTCTGGGGAATGAATCTGCAGTATAAAC
>JANLJB010029528.1:0-15836 GCA_026212285.1 Bursera cuneata
ATATAAAAATGCCTAAATTAATAATACTTAAAGTGTAAAAATAATGATTTTAACTCTTAATAAATATATAAACTTTTAAATGCTAATCATCAGACAAGGAAAAGTCCCCATAATTTATCGCTCCAAACCAATCAAATCCAGTAGGGATATAAATTCAGGATGCTAATAGTAGTGGAAACACAAGGTCAAAGCAAACCACAGGTTCTACTAGCCAGGCGTAGGCAATAATTTATAATCCATATGCAATAGCAGTGCCAAAAAAATGTTCTAGGTGTGGTAAACTGGGCATCATTCTAATGAATGCCTAACAAGAAAGCCAGTGAATTTAGTTGAGCTTGAGGAACAGTCTGAGAAAGAAGAAGAATAGTTAGTAGAAATTGAAGGGAAGTGAATTAATTTGATTTTGCAGCGGGTTTTATGTTCACCCAAATAAGAGAAACTACCACAACAACATAGTATTTTTCGATCATTATGTATTATTAGCAAAAAGGTCTTTGACTTGATTGTTGATAATGGAAGCTGTGACAATTTTGTAGCAAAGAAGTGGGTAGATCACTTGAAATTGTCTAATGAAGCTCATCCCTCGCCTTATTTGATTGGTTGGGTGAAGAAAGAGCTAATAGTAAAGGTAACAGAAGTTTGCAGAGTTCTTATTTATATTGGAAAGTACTATAAAGAAGAAATAGTTTGTGATGTTATAGATATGGATGCTACTCATTTTTTGTTGGGAAGACCCTGGCAATTTGATGTGGATGAAATGTATAAGGGCAAAAAGAATGCATATTTACACATTGGGGAAGGCTATAAAATTGCTACGGTTCCTGCAAAGGATTTTAATAATAAACCCAAAGCCTCTAAAATGGAGGGGCAATCTTTTTTCTACTATGGCCAATTTTAAGAATAAGTTTGAGCTTGAAGTAAAGGAAACTCAGGAAATTCACTTGGTAGTATTAAAGGCTTTAGTTGAAAATGTTCAGAAAGATATAATGAAGGAAGTGCCTGAAAAGGTGCAACAATTATTGAAGGGGTTTCAAGAGTTAATATCTAATGATTTGCTAATCAGATACTAACCTAGAGCAAATAGATTTGGTACATGGAACAAGTCTACCAAACCTCCGTCATTATTGCATGAGCCCAAAAGATAATGAAATCTTGCGAGAAAAGGCAAAGGAGTTGTTAAAAACAAGGTTTTAACCGTGAAAACATAAGCCCATGTGTGGTCCCAACCTCATTGACACCAAAAGAAGATAAGAGTTGGTGTATGTGCATAGACAGTCGGGCTGTAAAATTATAATGAGATATAGGTTTCTTATACCTCGCGTAGACGATATGTTGGATATGTTGGAGGGTTCAAAGTTGTTTTCCAAAATTGATTTGAGAAGCGGGTACCACTAAATTCGAATCAGTCCTAGGGATGGATGGAAAACTGTTTTTCAAACCAATGAGGGCGTATTTGAATAGATGGTCATGCCTTTCAGGCTGTTAAATGCAACAAGCACCTTTATAAGACTTATGAATTAAGTATTGAAATCATTTATCGGGAACTTCATGTTGGTTTACTTTGATAATATCTTCATTTATACTAACAAAAAGATGAAGCATTTGGGTCATTTAAATGAAGTTTTAGTAGTATTATAGGAAATGAAGTTGTTTGTTAACTTTAAAAAGTGTAGCTTTGTGACAAGCAGTTTATTATTTTTGGGTTATGTTGTGAGTGCTAATGGTATTCATATGGATGAGAGGAGGGTGAAAGCGATTCGAGAATGGCCTACTCCAAAAACAGTTACTAAGGTCCATAGCTTCCATGGGTTCTATTGTTGCACATTTTATTGAAAGTTTTTTAGAAGTTTCAGTTTTATTGTTGAACCAATACCAGACTGGTTGAAGAATGAAATGTTTAAATGGGGAAAAAAGAAAATGAGAGTTTTGCCTTGATTAAAGAAAGTGCAACTATGTTGGCTTTACCATCTTTTGATAAACTCTTTGAAGTTGAATGTGATACTTGTGGAGTTGAAGCTAATGCAATATTGTCTCAAGATAAGAGGCCAATAACATTTTTCAATGAGAAGCTTAGTGAGGCAAGCTAAAAGTGGTCTATATATGACCAAGAATTTTATGTAGTTGTAAGAGCTTTGAAGTATTAGAAGCATTATTTAGTGCAAATGGAGTTTATTATTTATAATGATCACCAAGCATTGAAGTTTTTGAGCAATCAAAAACACTTGAGTAATATGCATGCTAGATGGTCTACTTATTTACATAAATCACCTTTTTCATTAAACATAAGTCAGGAGTTCTTAATCGAGTTGCTAAATTACTTGTGACTATGAGCCAAAAGGTAGTGGGGTTTGAATGTTTGAAAGAGATATTCTGCAGATGAAGACTTCTTGGGAAAATGTTTGGCAAAACAATCAGCATGTGACTTTTATTGTATGATGGGTATCTGCCCCGTGGTAATCATTATGCATTCCTCGAGTTTCTTTGAGTCAAAAGCTTATTCAGGATTTGTATGGAGGTGGTCACTTGAGCAGAGATAAAACAGTGGCTCTTCTAGAAGAAAGATATTATTTGCCTCAGTTGAAGAGAGATGTGGGGAATTTTGTGAGAAAAGAGTTATGTGTACCAGACAGGGAAGGTGCAATCATAAAATACAAATCTTTATATTCCTTTACCTATTCCAAATGATATTTGGATCTATGGATTTTGTATTAGGCCTCCCTCATACACAACGAGAAGTAAACTTTGTATTTGTTATGGTTGACAGGTTTTCCAAGGGCGAACTTTATTCCTTGCAAAAAGAAATTTGATGCCTCTCACATAGCAAGATTGTTCTTTTGGGAGATTGTTTGACTACATAGAGTTCCACAATCCATTGCTTCTAATAGGGATTCTAAATTCCTAAGTCACTTTTGGATTACTTTGTGGAAGATGTTTTATACCTCTTTGAAGTTTAGTAATACCGTTCATCCACGGACAGATGGATAGATAGAGATGGTAAACATAACGCTTAGGAATTTGATTCGATGTATTCGTAGGGATAAGCCAAGACAGCGCGATCATGCCTTACCACAAGCCAAGTTTGCCTATAACAATGCAGTTCATAGTGCTACTAGTACGTCACCTTTTTCATTGGTGTATCTTAAATAACCATGACATGCATTGAATCTAGCATGCCTACCTCGAATTTCAAGATAAAGTATTATAGCAGAACCTAGCATATCAAGTTCAGACTGTACAAGCACAAGTTAAGCAGAAACTAAAAGGAACTAATGCTAAGTACAAAGCAACAAAAGATAAACATCATTTATATAAGGAGTTGCAGGAAGAAAGTATGCTGACGATGTTCTTGAGCAAAGAGAGATTTCCAGTTGGGGCTCATAACAAGCTTAAGCAAAGAAGTATAGGCTCTATAAAGTTTATAGGAAGATCAATAGCAATGCATATGTTATTGATTTACCTGAAGATATGAGAATCTCGAAGACTTTCAATGTTACTAATTTATATGATTATCATTGCTAAGAAGAACCTATTTATCCATATATAAACTCGAGGGCGAGTTCTTGTCAAGTGGAGGAGATTGATCTAAAATAAGTAGCTTTGGATTATATGGATCGTTTGGATTTGAAGAAAGGAAGAGAGTCGGAAGGACGATAATAGTAGCATAAGTTTATATAAGTTTATATTTAGTTTTATTTTTTGTATATTTTATTTTGTGGTGTTTTGAGAGTATTTTTTTGTAATATCGTCTTTTTAGGTTTATGATGTAGCCTATTTAAAGGTCTCATTAAACCTTTGAAAGGGCAACCGTCATTGAATCAAAGTTTATTAGAGAGAATTTTTCTCTTTTTCCCAGTCGATTCCAGTCTTATTGGAATTAACATTTGTTAATCCAATTTCGTACACCTTCCATTGTGTCATTTTTAATGCAGGATCATTCCCTATCTCCTTGAGTTGGGTTGCTTTACTTTAGGTAAATACAAGTCTCTACCAAAATGAATACACAACTTCTAGAAACCAATAATGGATGAATAGTACTCTACTATAGTGGAATCAATGGTGAAAGTTTCTGTTCAACTGCACTCTTGAACAACAAACTAGAACAACAATTATTCTCTATAACGTTTTGCTCAGATAAGAGAAGAAAAATTGTGTTCTAAAATGCTATAACTGTTTTCTTTATATAAGCACTAATTGAACGACTTCTCCTGTCATATCTGTCATTTAAACTTTGAATTCGCTACCATTTGAATTAGTCATGTTTAAACTTTGAATGAACATTATATCTTAATCTAAATTTAAATTAATCATGCTTCCAAGTTTAAGAAGAGCTGGCTGATTAGATCTAAAATGGGATATTTTTTAGACCAAAAATTTAAAGTTTTGTCAACATCGAAATACTTGGCAGTCAATAATAAAAGTTAAATATTAAAGGGCAAAATTATCATTGCTACGGGGATTCACCAAAATAATCAAATTTGAGGGGGAGTCCTTGAAAAATAATCAATTTCCTAATTTTCTTTTATTTATCTAACTAAATACAGGTAAATAACAATTATGCCCTGACAAATCAAAATAACTATCCGACAAGTCAAATAACAGTGTGACGAGTCAAATGACTGTCCGACGAGACAAAATGACTATTCTATAAATCAAAATGACTATCCTATAAACCGAAATAACTGTCCAACAAGTCAAAATGATTATCCAACAAACCAAAATGATTGTCCAATAAGTTAAAATAACTATCTAATGAATCAAAATGATTATTCGACGAATCAAAATAACTTCGATAAACTGAAATAATTATTCGACAAATTTTTTAATAATTATATAATTAAAAAGCATTCGAGTACAGAAAATGTGTTTACAAATTAAATGTGTAGAAGAAAACAAAAAACATTGTTATTTTTTAAAGACCCCCTCTTCAAATAGGTTATTTTGGCAAATTTTCTTCTATTTTCTTTTTCACCTCCTATCTCTTACTATTGTCCACCAAAACTGTTGTTCATCTCTCCTCCAAAACCAGCTCTTACCTCTCTTCCAAAACGGCCGTGTACAATCGCATATTAGGTTATCTTCTCCCTCTCATTTAGAAGACAGAGGTGGTGCTGGGTGTGGCGATGGCATTGAGGGTTGCAATCGTGCAAGCGGAGTGTTGATTGGCGTTAGGGGTTGCGATCGACGGTGTAGTGAGTGACGATTGTCTCTGATCTGGCAATTGTTGTTAGCGTGATTCGCTAATCTAATATGAATCCAGAGAAGCTGGCGGTCATTGGTGAAGCTTGGTGGTGGTTTGGAAAGCTAGGCGGCATTTGGCTTTTGTCTCTGATGAAGTTTTATTAAATTTGACTTTTAAGATATTGTTTTGGGATTTATTGGTTCGAAGCAATGATGGTGATGGCGTAGTGTTATTTACAGTGTGTTTTAGTGGTTTGTGGAACATCTGCAACTTTTTCTTAACAGATGGTTGACAATGGGACGCCTCATGTCTGCAAGTTTTGGAGAAACAAAATTGTTATTGGAACACCGGCAGATTGTTAAGGAATTGGCGAGGCTGAGAAAGGAGAGGCTCAACTGAATGTTGAGGTTGGACCTGGAGGATATTATTGATAACTTTAAGTGGTGGTGTTGTATAAGTAGTGAATACGCATCTGATTTGTTTTATCTTATTGAAGAAAATTGAATCAGTGCCCCCTACAAGAAGGAATAGAACCGCCGGATACACTGGGGTGAAACTTTGTTTAATTGTATTTTTTTTTTTTTATCTGGGCTAAAATAGATCCATGGATCAAGTGCTTGTTGGCTGTTAAGTTGTTTATGGCGTCAATTAAATTCTGGGTCAGTGCTAATTTTATATTTATCGGGATGTTAACAAACTGTAAAAGTGTTTGGGGTTCCAAAGGAATTATTCCGATCTAAAACTTATCTACGGTTTAAGGGACCAAAGTCATCAAAATTTTAAAATTTAGAGGGATTCATATCTCAAACTTATTTAACACCTAATTCAGAAGATTACTAGTTAACCAGTATTTTGAAATTAATTAAATATTTATAACATGGGTTTGGTTCAAGCTAGATGGAAATTTGGTAAAACCTTATCACAATGTCAACCAGACTTTCCCACAGTTGCAATCTCTCTAGCTTCAGATATATATGTACTTAACCCACCAGACCTGCTACCCCTATATTAATAAGTTTCGTAGTTTTTATTTAATGTCTTTTACTGTTGACATCTGCTGAACATGTTATGTTTATTTATTTGTTTGGTATTCACTTGGGGAACTTTTTTCTGTAAATGCAGATGAATGCCTTACGATGCGGCTCCAAGAAAAGTCACTAGACTACCATTTCAGTCTGAAGCAAGAAGTAGGATTCTCATCTTTCTCATTCTTCGGATTCAATGGTTACATGAACCAAAATAATCTTGTGTACAAGCCTACCAGTAGAGTTACATCTAGTATTATATTTTAAGCGTTTATGCTTATAGGGACGGCAGGTGTTTGGCGAATTCAAGCCATAGAGGATGCTGGAGGATGGAAAGACAGAACCACAGTGGAAGATATGGATCTTGCAGTCGGGGCTAACCTTAAGGGCTGGAAATTTGTCTTTGTTCGAGACCTGGGAGTGAGACTTCTATTTCCCATAAGCTTGCACCTATATATGCATATAAGTTTCAAGAGACTGGTAATATCTGTTCGCTTGATAATCCTCTCCTGCTAGCTCAAACATGAACTACCTAGTACCTTCAAGACACACCGATATCAAAAGCACCGTGGGTCATGTGGCCCATCTAATCTTTGAACCTTCATCTAAGGGAAACCAAACTAGTCCTTGAAGAATAACATTTGATTCGTCAAATTAACTTTTTCAATGAAAACTCTCACATTCTACCCCATCTCTTGTGCAGATGGTAACAATCTGGAAGAGACCCCACTTTATACATGCATTTTTCATTGTGAGGAAGATAGTTGCATCACTTTCTTCTTCTATGGCATAGTTATACCAGCTAGTGTTTTGGTTCCTGAAAACCAAAGTCAGAAGCATACAAAACAAAGCACATGTAGCAAAAAAGAATATAAGATCAACACTACACTATTCTCATGTAAGGCTTCCTTTAGCAGAATGTTGACAAGTGAACAAAAACCAGAACTCATGGTTCTCTCCAAGCATTAATTACGGCCTATCGAAATACTAACAGGATCCATGTTTTGGAGCTGATAAAGGGGATATTTATGCTCTACTGTGCTCTCTATTATCTGCTCTTTAGAAAAAAAAAAATTTTATTTCTTCATGTGCTGTTGCTGCAAACAAGGGCATTATTCATAATGGCTTTTGGATATGTGGGGACATTTATACCTAATTAGAAGAAAGCAGACATAGCCATAATAGCACAAGCTGGGTTAATTAGCACCAGAAGTACCTTGTCAAGTACTACTGTATATGAACGTAAATGTCGAAAGCCTAAACATTGAAGTGTATGATGTAGAATAAAATGTATTACATGTTATGTATATGCATTTAGATTACTGTAACAGTAATTACCTTTACATAACAATATCACATAATAGCACAGCCCACACAGCATCCTTTCTAAGTTCTACACAAACGAATTCCTCAAGCTCCATTTTCGGACAAAAGTTGCTTCTGCATGAAAGAGTCGTCTTATTTGTTGATGAGTGATAAGAGATACCTAAGAAAGGCGGATCCCAATTCCCATTGTCACCAGTTGATTAATAATAGAGTCTTTTTGGTTATGACGGGGCATTCATAGTAAGAACGCCTCAGGATTTGCGTTCTCAACTAAATGTCTAAAAAAGTCCTTCAATGAAATTGAGATACTAGGTCATTCATCTCATATACTGCAGATAATTTCTAGAGAGTACCCACACTACCATTAATCAATCAAATATATTCAACTTATTAAGAAATAACTGCTCTAGACCGGAATAGAATGCATAAAAGAGTAGTAACTCCATCATCCTTGTTTACAAAAGAATCAATGCCATTCCACTCCAAGACTGCATCTTTTCTAAACTAAAACACATTGCAAATTTTCAACACTGATCTCCATATTTGAATACTGATCTCCATATGCAAATTTTCAATACTGATCTCCATACCAACTTCATTTCATTTCTTCACATCATTGACCTCTATTGAAAAGACGAAATTGTTATAATGGATTATATTAAGATACATATATTGACTTAAAATATGAGACATTTAACAACTCAAGGTAAATCTCCTAAATGAAAATATCCTGTTTAAACCATATAACACATATGATATAAACAAGTTGAATCAACACAAATAAAAAATATCAAACTAGACTAATTAATAAATTTTCTGATTCTCACATTGCCATGTAAATGTAAAGTGCAAGTGAAAAAAATTCTTAATCTCAACTTTTACATAAATTTTTATAATCAGTCGTAAATTGTTATATTTTGATCCGTACAATTATTAAATTTTTATATAAATTAGAACATAAACTGATTGACTTGATGTAATTAGTAAACTGAGGAAATTACAATCAGTTTCTACATTAAACAGGTCAAGTAAAATCCTTCCTAACATCATCTTAGGTCTGATTGATGTTCTCAAATTGCTACCCCAAAAGTACATAAGAAAATCCATGTCAACACAGGTGGTAGCAAGCCACAATGAGATTCAAAGCACAAAATTGACTTAACTTCATTAAGAAAAAACTGTACAAGTACAAATGTAGGAGGAAATAATAAATTGGATAAATATGAATACTCTAAACCAACGACATTGTAAAGTACACAACAATCACAAAAAAGATTCCAACTTTTATCACTCGAGCTCATCAAGTTTAACCTCATATTGTTCACCAGAAGAGAGAATTTTTACACCAACCATACCCTTCTGCCATTCAGTATTCCCCACCAAAATCAGTCTTTCAGCATTTACCCGTGCAGCCCTCTTGAACACCCTAAAAGAAAGCATAAACAAAAAACAAACAGAAAGTACAAAACATATAATAGTTAAACATCCAAAAAAAGTTGGTCAAGAAGCCTATATATGTCTAGCATCTAAAAGGACATAATTGGATACCATTTAAGTGGCTTGCTCTCCAAGACTAAATCAGCACTTCGGCCTTTTCCTCTAAGTAGGGTAGCAACCGTGGCAGCTGCTCCTTGAAGATTAGCATCCAAAGCACACACAATGTTCTCCACCTGGAGGCTAAGTTCTGGTAAAAGGCCCTTCTCCTTAAGCAACTGTGAACCATAACAACAAACAGTGTTTAAACACATAAATTAATAAGTAGATGTTTTTAACATAAAAATAAGAAAAAAAATGCATTAGCCTAAGGTTGACAATAACACATTTCTCATATCAATTCACTTGATCGATCATTCCCTTAAACATAAATGGAAAAGAGGGGTAATGTGCAAAATGCAACTTACTTCTACAATGACAGCATCGCCAAATCCAAAGCCACAGGCTGGAATGTCATCACCACCAAAAGTGGAGAGTAGATGATCATAACGCCCACCTCCACAAATAGCTCTTAACTTTCCAGCCCTATCAAAACACTAATTTAAGGATTTTTAAGTCATTTTTGAGAGTTAAGAAGATAATCCGAGTTTTTATTTCTGCCAACAAAGAGAATTAATAGGTGAAAGTAAAAACTACAAAGTTCTTGAAGCCAAAATGCTATCTCTTTTGGCTCATTTACAGCCATTTTTTGGCATAGTAGTTTTCACATCCGTTGTCTTTTGATCTTCATTATAGAATATCCTATCAGAAAAGGCCTCACTATAATCTGCTCAAGATTCTGTATTTCCAAAATTTACGATTAAACTTATGGTCATCTGATTTTGCCTGTAGAATTTTTTTATCCTCATACAGAAATATGCTGCCCAAAAGCAGCCTGCTATAATCCATAAATACAAATGGGTGTCCTAGAAAGAGTGTCATGACCCCAACAAGCACGGCATTATATAAGTCTCCGCATTTAGATTAAAGAAGAAAGAACTAATCAACAATCTAACCTCGAATACAATACCAGTGTAGTAGGCAAGGCCACGAACAACAGATGCATCAAACTGTATCCAATCGGAATAGCCAAACTTGTCCGCAAGCGAGAATAGTAATTTCAAATCAGCAATAGCTTCCCCTGCACCTCCAAGTATATCTGCATTCACATAGACATGGCAGGCAAAATTAGAAATACCATTACCATCGTAATTCTTCTTATCTTAGAATTCATACATGTACTAAGTATTCATTGAAGATTCTTATGATTTCAACTATTAACAACAATAATAGTTAATATCAAAATGGATATTAACAGAGAAAAAAAAAATTAACAATTGAAAGAGAACTATGAGAAATATATGGCATTCCACTGTTTTAATGCAAACACTACTTTCACCCATGGTTTCTAAGACCTTTATTCCCATTTTCTCCTTATTTTCTGTTTTCTTGAACATTTTGTTCAAGGAATTATCAGCAAAGAAAATCATGTCATGAATAGATACTGCTAATGATCTATTTTGAATCGGAATTAGAAATGAGCCAAAGCACACAATAATACGTTTTGGCCTATAGGGACACAAGAAAGAACAATGCCTGCCACCAGCTCACAACCAAGTAAACAGAATATATATCAAGTTAACCACCAGCCCCAAAAGCTTAAACTAATAAGTAAAGGCTCAACACTAGGGTAAGCTCTCTAACAGGTCCTCACAAATTATGTGGACTAACAAACCAGATACAGAACTAGAGCAGACAGAAATATAGATGCAAATACATAACATGTGGGATTCAAACTCAAGACCTCTACTCTCATACTATACTAAGATAACCACTTGACTCAAAAGTTTAAGGTGCCACTTGTAGGGGCCAAACACTAGTCTTACTCTCACTAACAGACAATGGTTGGCCAAGAAATTTTTAGAAAAACCTCAAATGGTTGGTCACTTTACTTCATGACTTTTTCCTTTCAAAAAAAGAAAATAACATAATTTACATTTTGAGCAAAGCACAATAATATATAAGTTTCCAATCAAGATGTTTAAACCAACCTTCCAACTCTGTCAAGGACTTTATAGAAAGGACTTTTAATAGCTCTTCAATAGCCTCTTCTGACATCCCAGCAGACTTCAAATCATTCTTAATTACATTAATTGGTAGCTTCTCAATCTGTTTCCCAAATAACACCAACACCACCCAAAATTCAAAAAGTAATAATAATAAACCACAGAATGTTTATTTACATGATAGATGTACAGTTATTCACAATGACCAGCTGCCTTGGTGTTATATCGAAGCAACGCGTAAAGAGTAGCACAACGTGTTATGACTGACAACAGTACAGCAGCATCAAGGAACGGAAAGAACTTGGTCCAATTACATCTGAAAACACGTAACCTCAAAGCAACTAACCTTGTCTATGATGATGCAAACTTTGCCAAACAAGTTTTCAGGTATGGAGTAGCACCTCAAAACTTCTTGTAGAACCTGTAAAGACAAAAAGAACACTCAAACACAGAAAACGTATGGAATGGCAATGCTCACATCTAAAATAATCAAAACTGCATCCAGATTCCGATTTTAACTTCAAAGCTCTTTCATAATGGTTTATTGCACTCAGCAGAGGGGTAAACAATCACATAATCGCTTAATGAAATTGACCTTCAAAATAGAACCCACAGTAGCAAATCCCTGCACATGCAGAAATCTGCCATATTACTACTGTAAATTTTGCTATGGGCGAGAAAGAAAGAGAGAACAATGCAGCAGACCTCGTCTCAAGATATAATCCAAAATCCACCAAAGGAAAGCATGTATAGTGAGGCAGTTGAATTTATAATGAGTTGCTGACATGAGACTACTGGGATATGACTCCTAGACCATCACCAAATGCTTAGCTAACATAACACATCTTGCATCAAACAGGCAATCTCACTTTTGTTGAGAAACAGATATACAAAACTTCAATAACTCTCTTATTGTTTCTACAGTATGTTTTTAAATTAAATTGGGCTAGGAACATCTCTTGAAACCTGACAGCTGAAGTTGAAAAATTGTTTTGATGTAACAGCTGGGAGACTATGGCCACTTAAGAGTCATTGCAGCACATTAACATATTAACAGCCGTTATGAAAGATATTTGACAACACAAACAATTGCAAAGGAAGAACTTAGTGAAATACTGAAGTAAATAAGCAAGGTTATTTAAAGCCCCTCATGCGGAAGGAAGATATGTTGGCACCTTTCGACTAGAAACCTTGAATCCAACATCCAATTCAGAGATTCCAATTCGTTTGAAAAATGTGACAATAGAAGACAGAAGTTCCGCTTCAGCCTGTGAAACATAGAAAAAAATGATAAGTTTGACAAAGAGAATAACCAAACATAAAGATTATAACTTAACAATCATGGGAAGTGCATCATGCAACAAGCTGAAGAATTATAATATGCAATTATTTTACACAGGATGAGGAGAGGGCAGCATCACTCTGTCTGTTTGCACATAAAAAATCAATTATTATACTCATGAGAATGGTTTTGTATCAAGAATCGAAAATTGCAGTCATCATTTAATAGAATTCTTATTATTGCTTTTCTCATACGTGATAATATTTTGTGCTAAAATATTTGCACCTTATTGCTGTCTCTGGAAACTTTCAATTTAAACCTCAAGTGCCATTTGGTTTATTTGTTGAACAACATTTGCATACACGAGAGTAGTTCAAGATACATATAAATTGTACAGTTCAGCACCTTGAAAGGGAGTCAAAGTAATTTAATTTTATTGACTTTGAGATGAAGCTTAGACGGAACAACAAAATGTTTTGCTTAGAGCATATATAACAACTATACAAAAGCACATAAAGGTCATGGCCACTGGAATCAATAGTTTAATAATTCACAGAGCATGTGAAGTTAGAGCATATACCGTCACTTCAGGTACACCAATGATATCCATATTCCACTGGTAATGTTCACGACGCCGTCCCCTCGTCATTCTCTCATATCGCCAACACTGTCCTACGGCAAACCATTTCAACGGAAGAGAGACAGATTTTCTGGACCAAAAAAAACATGGGGATCAAATTCTGGCATCCGTACCTGGATACAAAAATCATGAGTAAATAACTATTTAACACCTAGAGATTATGCAGGTAGAGGGAAAAAAACAATAAATAATAATCCAAAAGATACACCATGAAATGTTTTAATAAAAGAATATTATAATACCCCTTCTGTATCACCAGCCTGGCCAAAGATGGAGTAAGCTCTGGCCTCAATGCAACACGACGATTTCCCCGATCCTCAAAACAATACAACTGCATCAAAAACACGAAAGGATCTTATAAAGCAAGCATATAAAAAAAAGTAGTTTCCAAGAGTTCTACAAAATTTCAATTCCACACAACATCAATGACACCATCCCTAAATTACATGCCATTATAACACCTTCATTGCCGGCATATCCAAACAACTTCTATAAACCACTCTGATTTAGAGATTCAAAATCAACCAAAAATGAATAGTGCAACCTCAACAGCTTTTTAATTTAAAGATGCTCTCTAAATAATACTCTTTTTTTCTACCCATAAAGCCCTCAAACGTTCGTTCATTCACCAAGCTCTAAACTAAGAGCTCTCTAGAAAATATATTAAGTGTTTCTGTGAATATTATACCGATAAATAATCTCGAAAAGAAATTATATTCACTGCATCAAAACACTATAAAATGGGCAGAAAATGAGCTCTTGACTAACTCCAAGCACTCCCAAATACACTAGAAGCTTATTGAAGAAATAGCAACGCCAACAATAAGAAGCACAAACAAACCTGGTCTCGAATCTCCTCCCCTGCTTTCCTAATAAACAGAGCCTCCGACTCCAACACTGGAAAATCAACTTCCTCAAATCCAAACAGCCGCGATACCTGAAACAAACCTCACTCTAATCACAATAACAACAATGCCTAGCGTTCACAAAACAAAATCCTTTTAACAGTGATTCAGAACCCTAACCTCTCGGAAATTGTGGAAGAGCCAGGTACGCAGTCGCATGTCCTCGGGCGGGAAGTCTCTGGTTCCTTTAGGAGGATTAACGTCGATTCTCTGCACCTCTTCGGGGAACGGCGGCGGAGAGAGTGCGCCTGACCTGCCTCCATTGTGGCTCGTGGCGGAGTCCGCGGATGCTAAAGAACAGAGGTTTCTAGGGTTTATTAGCTGCTTGGGGATTGCGAATTTGCGAGTAGAGAAAGAGGAGGGAGATAAGAAAAGAGGTTTGAGGTAAAAGTTGAGTGAAGATTGGATTGCCGACATTGCGTTTGTGTTCGTGACTGTGTACACTTAGCTTCGGTTACTCTGCGATGAGCAGAAGCCAGGAGAAGATATTGTTCATTTGGGCCTTGAAAGATTCGGCCCATATTTGGTAAGCCCAAGTAATTTCCAGACTGAAAAAAATTTAATGGGCCATTTTTCTTGAAAAAATAATTGGATGAACCTTCTAGTCTACTGGTGTCAATGGGCCAAGCTCCTTGGAAGCCCGTGCGGGTCGTTTCAGTCGGCCTGGATTTGTAATATTTTTTAAAAATTTAGAAGAGTGATATATTCATAAGCACCGTTTAATTGTTGACTAAGTCCGACCTTTTATTTAAAAAAGGATAAAATTTTAATTTAAAAAAATTAAAATTATAATCTTTGAAAATGATTGCCATCTTCATCGTCATTTTGTTTGGGGAAGAAAGAACAATTTCTATAACCCAAAAAAAAAGAAATTGAATTGTTCATCAATAAGTATGAATTTTCCCGTTTCTCAACCAGTGAGCTTTTTCTTTGTTACGTATAATTTTAAACAAAAGCCTTGAAAGATTCTGCCCATATTTGTTTTGTTTAGCTATGTAAGATCAAGTTGATTTAGATAATTATTTGGGTTTTTCTTAGGCTGTGCTTAATATTTCTTAGATTAGTTCAATCGTACTTTGTCATTGATCATCCATGAATTTCAACAACGGGTATCAAAACCCATGTTAATCAACAAGTCTCAGCCTAAGCCAGTAGAAATGGGTCAATAGTTATCTGACCTAAGCCTGATATGTGATAGGGAGAGATTGTTGAGATGTATCTCACGTTGCTTGTGGAAAAGGCTAGTATCTATTTTCTTTAGGATAACGACAATATTGGGTGGAGGATGATGACCTGTAAATAAAAGAAACACGGTCAAGGGTATTGGGTGTTTCACCGAAGATAACCCTCCAACGCTCAAGTCAGTTGGGATTATTTTATGGTGGAATCGGGTTAGTTTAATGTAGGCTACGAGATACTTCCTTAGAAAAGAGGTTATAAAGGGGAGTTTTAGCAACTCTTTTCAGTGTGAAAAAAAAAATTTGCAATCCATGGAAGTAGGTAAGGTTGAAGGTCAAAAACAAGTTTGAATACGGTTAATATTGGGGAGGAATTTCAGTGTGCCCAGAGAATGTTTTTGATGGGCTCTCTTGTCAATTTTTAAGGCAGACGAACGACATTAATCTTGAAGGAGAAGAAGGCATGGGAGGTGGTTGGGAGGTGGTTGGGAGCTTCTTAACTTTTCTTTTAAAAAAAAAAAAAAAAGAGTTACTGGATTTCAAATTTTTCATTCCTTTTTGTGACCTTTAGGCGCTCATTTATATCCCTTATTTCCTTCATGATGTGAGCCATTTTTACATGCATTTGCCAAATATCATGTGGCTATTGTCTCCAGCGAGATTGTGCGGCCCTTGACTGCGGGCGGGAGCTTGGTTGCTTCTATCGCCTTCTCCACCGATGATTGATCTCTCTTTTACTAAATATCTTTTAAAAAAAAAAAA
>JANLJB010029529.1:0-15862 GCA_026212285.1 Bursera cuneata
AAGTTGTAAAGCTTTCGAATTTAATTAATCTGGTGTCTTGAAGGATGATTGAAACTAATTAATTTATCTATATCTATCGATCTATAACTAATAAGCAGCAAAAAACAAAAGGATAGACTTTAAAATTACGATTTGAATCATCAATAATTCCCTCCTGCTAAAATCGTGGATAACTCCCGATTTACAAGAAAAATAAGGCTCAAATTCATCCACAACCAATTTAATCCATTTATCGGTTAAAATGAGAAAAAATCGATCCAAGTGTGAAGACAATGGAGGATATAGTTCAATTTGAACTCTGAAAAGTTTATCCTTTTTGTTAACTAGAGAATAGAGTGTTGGTGTCTAGGATTAAGCATGCAACACCTTTACTAATGTGATAATGCAAAGTACTTTTCACTAAACAAATCAATTAAACGATGTGCCTGATATGATAATGGTGAACAACTTGTTTTTCACTTTAATTTCTCCTTCTAAATAATTAAACTCAGGCAAATCCCCATCACAAGTCGGTGAATGACTTGTTGAGCCAATGTGCATGCATCTCCATAATGATAGTTATAATTATATTGCAGAGAAATGGCTGCAGGAGACATGTTTCATAGCTTAAACCCAGCAACAAACTATATATATTAATCAATAATCACTTAAAAGTTGAAAAAGCACTTAAAAGAAGGTGACACATACTTTTCTTCTAGCCCCTCTCTCTATATGCTTAGCATTGGAGACATTTTGTTGGTTAAAGCCCCGCCACTATTATGGATTAAGTTGAACCAAGCCTTATAAATTATTGATTTTGCATTACTTTAACCTAATTAAACCCATCTCTCAATGTGAACGTTGCAACCCATTTTGCTTTACATTGTATTTTGTGGGTTATTTTTTAAGCTGTCTATAAGCTACCACTATCAAAAAAAGAAATTTTTTTTTTTTTTATAATTAGTTAACAAGCCTTTCTTCATCTTGCAGTGTCCTCAAGTTTCAAAGCCTATGAATACATTAATCCCATCTCCACACGCTATTCATGCGCTTGTTCAGTTGCTTGCATGTCGGTTTACCACTAAATATTAATAATCAATTACTTCCATGACTCGGATTAGTCTCTAATAGAATGATTAAAGCATGAGATAAATCATACCAAAAGTGTTATTATATTGCCGAACATGTGTAAGTGTGATGCTTTAAAAGAGTCTTTATCTACTCATATGTTTAATGTTGAAAGTGATCAGTTGATTATTGAGCATTTTCGATCGAGAAAAGAATGATCAAAATGGGCTCGTTAAAATTCCATAAACGAACAACGTAACACACATGAATGTGGTTTGGAAATAGTCTCAGCTTTCCGAAGATTTCCCAATCAGAGGTGAAGAAGGTTAGCAAGTCAGAGACAAGTTTTACTCGGGAAAGTCAAAGCACATGGGCAGTCATTAATATAATCTTTCACGAAGTTGACCAAACCCCAGATGAGTGAGGAGACGACGCATGGGTAGTTGTGGTCAACTTCTGTTGTATCTTTGCTTCCTTCCTTCCTTGCTTTGCTCCCAGGATTAGAACGAAGCACTCTGATGGTTAAATTAATTACAAGTGTTAGTAAATCTGCACTAACACCTAATCTCTTTTGAAATTGGAATTGAAGGTGGAATTCTATCCAATTTCATTCCAGATATTTCAAAGGTAGGGATAATCTCATTTAGATATCTTTTCAAGATTTTCTACAAATTTTCCTTTTACATATGAAACGGACTTCTGTACACCAATCAAATCGAATTGTAAATATACGTTTTGTTATTGAACCGCTCAAACTTGGACCTCCTTTTGGTAGACTAGAGTCCAATTTTCAAAGTAGTAAATGCCGGTTCTCATGTCCAGATGAACTTGGGTCGAGTTCAGCGTCAACACAAATTGGGCCTTTAGATTAGTGGGCTTAAAAGTATCCATAGACTATGGACGGGGCTTTTTTCTGGACCCATTTATGGTTCTTAATGGTTTTGTGCTATCAGCAGATCATACTGTTATTCTTGTAAGTGTTCGACATCGCACTGGCCACTAGTGCTGGTGCACGTGACAAGTTTTTGCAGTTTCCTGGAATTGTCAGTTAAAAGCTTATTCATATAAAATTGGAGGAAAGGCCCATTCGAAATCGATATTTGATATCATAATTGAGGGAAGGTCTTGGGTATAGCTACGCTACAGCATGTGCAGTTCTCCAATCCTGAACATCATATCATCGTGCATGTGTTATACGCATCAAAGGATTTCATCGATTATCCACATAACTCCGTAACCAATATTGAGGTCATAATTTGAATCATATTCCTAATTATATTATAGTCTTTAAGCCAATTTTTTCTATATAGTTCCTTTCAGTGATTTTTTAATTATTTCATAATTTAAATTTTATTTCAAAATTACTATGGTTAATTGCTAGAATAATTAAGTTGTATTTTTTAATTAAAAATAATAAAATTATAATTTTTTATTATCTAGTAAAATCACAGTATTATCAAGAGATACTAAAAGAAGATGTATGTGATCTCTTCTTCTAGTTATGGTAAATAGGGTGATTAATTATTTAAAAAACACAAAGCGATAATTAATACTTCTAACTAAAATTGGAAACAGCAAGAGACACGTTCAAAGACAACAACCTTGTAGCTAAGTTCCTCATAGTTATCATGTCCACAGTCTAGTGCTAAGCTCGGTTTCACATTTGCATACAAAACGAAACGTTTCGATTCGAGTTAAAATACGGAATGAAACGGAGTTAAATTAATCGTCAAGAGGAGAAAGTCCTTCGAACTGGCATTCTCGGTCGTCTCTCCTTCCCTTTTTTTTCACCCAACTAAAGAGCAAGAAAAAGCGCGAGAAAGCGCAAGAAAAAATCCTTCTAACTTTCCTTTCTTTCTTCTTAAGCTTTTCTTTCTCTCCAAACACGCCACTCTCTTAAATTTAGATTTCAAGTTTCTCTGATTATAGGGCTACAATACAACTGTGTACACTCTGATTAATTCTCTCAAGGCCTCGACCTCGACCTCGATCTCTTTGCGATAATTAGGGTTTGTATTGGACTGAGTTTACTCGATCAAAATGTTTTTCTCCGGCGATCCAACAACTCGGAAGCGAGTGGATTTAGGAGGCAGGAGTTCGAAGGAGAGAGATAGACAGAAGCTTCTAGAACAGACGAGGTTAGAGCGTAATCGCCGCTTATATTTGCGGAAGCAGAATCAGGCCGCCATCAAAATTCAGGTCAGGTTCATTGAATTTGGATGTTCAATTGATAATCGCGATTGCTTTTAGATTGTAATTAAATTTTCGTGCCAGTTCTTTCGTTGATCGCTTTAATTGCTACATTGTCATCTCACGTTTTCTTTTCCTAAATTTGCTGTAGTTTTTGGAGTGAATTTTGTTTCTGAATGCAGTGAGTTGTTGGTGATAGATGCTTTCACAGCAAATGCTTTATAATAGTATGTTTGCTATGACTCTTATGCAATGTGAATATGTTGAAATAGGCTATTGGCATAGCAGTTAAAACCCAAAAGCCAACCGTGTGGCATCACGCGATTGCGCCTCTGTGTGGAAATATGCACCTTAAGATGGGTGACAACGATTAATTGTGTGTATCGGATGAATTTATCTGGTTATCATGAAGTTTTATTTACTTACTTTGTGTATGTTAATCTACCAAAATCTGTTTGAGTGCAAACTTTCTTTGGTTAAGCAATTTCTACCATGATTATTGCAAATTATTAACTAAATATTAGCAACAGAAATGCTTCAGAGGGAAAAAAGCTATGGATATTGAACATTCTAAGGTGCGAGAACAGTTTTATACAACCTTTGGGCGACATTTCCAGAATGTGGACAGGTAGTTTGATAGATCCTTGTTATGATGTTTATAAACACTGATAACTATTGCACAACTAATTCCAATTTCCTTTCTTAGTTTCACTGAATATCGACAGACGTGGGCTATGTTTTTTCTTTTTTTTTTTAATTTTGTTTTGGGATGGGGAGTGTTCCATAATATATGATTGGGTTCTTCTTCTACTGTGTTGAATTGTTCAAATGGTTTCCATGCATTCAGGAATTGTTTTGGTCCAGATTCAGGGTTCCTGCGCCAGCTATTCTTCTTCTTTAATGCACGAAATGCTGGTGATGTAGCAATCCTTGTGGAAACATGCCGGTTGCTTCAGCATTTTGCACAAGATAGTGGTATTTTTAACCAGTATTACTTCTTAAAGATATGAATATGGAGTAACTACTTTAATATTTTCTTTTCTTTGGAAAGCATTGTGCAATAAATTATAGTTAATGATATTTAACTATGTGGCAGGGAATATTGTCAGCCTCGTTGCAGGCGTGGATTACTCATCCAAGCGTGCTTTGGCGGACTACAGAGTTGAGAAATTCACATTTGCCTGTATTCAGGCTGTGCATCAGAATAGGTAGATGGCCTGGAACCTTGCGTTATATTTTTCACCAATTTTTTGTTGCATTCCGATTTTCTGAATATGATTGCTGGTTTAGTATGCTAGTGCTGTTCTTTATTGTTGTGACGTGGCTAATTTACGGATAAGAACCTTGAGAGAACCACACCCTAAAAGCTAGCTATTGAAATGGGAGAGCCCAAAACCTTATAAATCTCACACAAGTCCCATACCTTGTAATTAGGATCCTAACATTCTACCACATTCCGCAGCCTTAGTGCCCACACAGGCTGGCTGTGCACTAGTCCCAGGCGAACACTACAATGCCGGCGTCACCACTTGCACCGTACAATTGCAACCGGGAGACATGATGTAGGCTCTGATACCAATTGATAAGAACCTTGGGAGAATCACACCCTAAAAGCTAGCTTTTGAAGTGGGAGAGCCTAAAATCTTATAAATCCCACACAAATCCCATGCCTTGCAATTAGGATCCTAACATTTACTTTTTTGCCACAGTATTTTTTCTTCTTTCATGGGTGAATGATGGTTATTTTGTTTTGGTACTACCTTGTTCGGGATACCCTCATTTTTCAATTAGAGATATTGATTAGTCTAGCCTTTTGGGTTTCACTGGACTTCTTTAATTTGTACCATAAAAATAAGTTGGTTTTCTCTGGAAGTTTTATTGTCAATTTACTATCTTGATGCAGTACATTGTCCGATGATTAAACCCTCAGTAATTTTGTATTAAGCTAAGGCTCTGCAATCAAAGCAACTCACAAATGTTAAGGAATTATGGAAAGGGTTTCTTAAAAACCTTGGTCATCTTGCACTTTGTTTCCATGGGAAGTTCTTTCTTCATGCGCCCTTCAAATTGTGGTGAAGTAACCGTGATTCTGGATGATTGCGAAGCTTTATGCCTGACTAAGTTTTAATTAGCTAGGAATGGCTTGTGATATCCCTTACCATTAAAAGTAAAATTTCCATATGCCTCTGAACCTTGGGTTTGATAAAGTAGACTCTGAAAATTGAAGGTTGAAATTCCAGATTAACTTAACAATTTGTACCATTATCTGCTCCCAGTGTTGATGATATCTTCTTGTCAAGGTTTTGACTCTTGTTAGTTGAAGTACTAAATATGTGTATAAAATATTCTTTGCCATTTGGTGCTTTGTAGATTCATTTGCTTCTAGAATATTATATATTTATGCACCCGATGAATTTCTGCTCCTCATTTGTATTGAATTTTTATTGGTGGACTGATGGTTCTCATTTTCTTGACAGTTCATTACATTAACAACATTTGTTTGTTTCTTACAAACAGACTTTTTCAAATCATGTTACTTTCTCTTTTAAGTTGCTCTTTTATGCTTGGGTTGCTTATTCAATATTTCATTGGACAGAAATCAATTAAAAGATCAACTTTCAGTGACTCCCGAAGAATGTAGTGTATCAACAACTCTCTTGCTTGAAGCGGTAGTTTTGTTGCTAGATCCTACACTTCCATGGGTTTGTAAGATAGTTGGTTATCTTTTGCAAAGGAATGCATTCTTTTTGCTTAGGGAACTTGTTCTTACAAGAAAGGTATGCATTTCTTTTCCTTTTTTTTTTTGGGTAATTATTTTAGTAGTCTGTCCTTTGCATTTACATGCTTGTGCTCAGACAAATCCATACTCTTTTCTCAAACATTGATTTGATTGCAGGAAAGTGAAAAACCTTACAATGCCATGGGGAAAATATCTTCATTGGAGCGTGTCCTGACTCTTATTATTCCTCACATTGGTCAAAGGCCGTGTATTTGCCCAAATATTGATCCAAAATGGAGTTTCTCTTCGCAGATTCTTACAATCCCTTTCTTATGGCGTCTTTTTCCTTACCTAAAGGAGGTAATTCCGTCCAAAATTTCTTTCTGAATTACTTCATATTCCTTTTGAAGGTTATCTGAGACTCTACATAGTTGGGGCATGAAGTGGTAAAAAAGCCAACAAGTCATTCTTTTGAAGTTTACTTTAACTGTTTCTGCTTATCCTATTAATTTTTTTTGGTGAACAAATTGCAGATTTTGCTACTGTGTTTTCTGTTTTATGCGGCAAGACATATTAAACTTCTTACGCTTGCAATTTCATATTGAAGTTCTGTTTTGTTTTTCAGTATTATTAAGGTTTGTTTGGTAATTGGTGTGATCTTTTGCCATCCAGGTTTTTTCAACTGGGGGGATGAGTCAACATTACATCCATCAGATGGCATTATGTGTGCAAAATCATGCTAATGTACTACCTACTGAAATGGCAGTTGAGTTGCCTGGTTATGCATGTCTTCTTGGAAACATATTGGAAACAGCAGGAGTTGCTTTATCTCAGCCTGACTGCTCAGTTGAAATGGTAAGGAATTAATTCAAAATTTTTGTTAGTAGATCATCCAATATTTTTATTTCATACACTCTTCCATTATTACCTCTTATAGCAATGGATGTAGTCATATTGTGTGCTTAACTTTCAAATATATCCTCTCTAAAGTGGTTGAACACTATCTCTTGTGTTTTTCTAAAGGAGAATGTGTATCTAAATGCATATTTATATTTGAGATGGAGACAAAAGAGAAAAAAAATTATGTTAGATCTGTTGGTGAGATTAGGCTTTCCTTTACTTTCCTAATCAGTTTTCTTTCTCTCTCTTCACAATAATGGTATTTTGTACTTCTGCAATAAAAGTTTCCATCCAGAGGTCTTCAAGTTCATGAAAAGCTTTTCTTGTCCATTGATTGAACATTTGTGGGCCAATGATGATGGTTCGAGTTAAACATAATCCTTCACCTAATTTCAGTGTTTGCTTAGTACACATTTTTTGAAGTTTTGATTATCTCCCTATTTTTGACTGACATTTATTCTAATGGATGTTGTCTCTGGTGGATGCTTGACAATGATCATTGTTTATTTCGTAGCTAAGTTGAGCACTCTCTTATGTTTGGGTTTTCTAATGCATCAGTTCAATTTGATTCTGAATATATTCTATTTTTTTTTTAATTTAACAGGCCATAGACCTTGCTTCTGTTACAACATTCTTGCTGGAGGCACTGCCTCCTATAAATTCAAGCAGAGAAAGTATGCCTTACGTCATTATATTTACGTCTTAAAGTATGCCTTACGTCATTATATTTTACGTTTTAATCTAATTATTTTGGTCCTCCTAGTCTTCTTATGGAAAAATCCTTTTTATGTGCTTGATCTTTCTATTAGATCTTGTAAAAATTTTGTATTTCTTTCTACAATTTTCTTTTGAACTATTTGAATGTATATGCGTGTAAATATTCTACTTCAGGTTCTACGATCAGTGAGGATGATATGACTGCTGGTGATGAAGTGATGGAAGTTGTTTTGAATAAGGATTTGGAACAGCAGATAACCAATGCTATAGATTCACGTTTTCTTTTGCAATTGGTATGCTTTATTGAACAATTTTTCTTGAGCGAAAGCTTTATTTGCTGTAACATATCAAAGCAGCGATTACTAATTTTGTTTTTTTGGAGCAGACAAATGTTTTATTCAGAGGGATTTCGTTGGTACTTGGTTCAGATAATGAAGGACCAGATGATAAAGAGGTGGCTGCGGTTGGTGCTGCTTGTGCTTTTCTTCATGTCACTTTCAAAACATTACCTCTGGAGCGTATCATGACTGTCCTAGCTTACAGAACTGAACTTGTTCTATTGCTTTGGAATTTTATGAAGCGGTGTCATAGGATTAAAAAATGGCCATCCTTGGCATATCTCCCTGGAGATGCACCTGGTTGGCTATTACCTCTGGCTGTTTTCTGTCCTGTGTACAAGTAAGACTGCTTGTTGGTTTTCTGCTGTTCTCCTTCTTCTTCTTCATACAGTTACTGTTTGATTTGGGAATTATTTATTCATGTTTCACTTTACATCTCTACTTGATGTTTGGGGTTGCTTAAATGCAACTAGTCTGACAATATTTCTTGTTGATCAGGCACATGCTTATGATAGTTGATAATGAGGAGTTTTATGAGCAGGAAAAGCCATTGTCTTTGAAGGATATCAGATATCTAATTGTCATTTTGAGAGGGGTATGGTTTGGTGATTACTAATCTGTAGTTAAAACATTCCAGTAAATGAAGATGTTTTGCATTCCCGTAATTTTTTTTATGGAAGAAATCTTAAATTGCTTGATGTTATTAAATTTAGGAAGGGTATGCAGACGCCCTTTTGCTAAATGATTGCATTTGTTGTTTGCTGCTAAATGGTCGAACTAAAATTCATTTGTGACTATATGGAATGGCAATTCACTAAAGCTAACTTTTGTATAAATGTGCTGATTGGCGATATGAAATTTAATAATTCCAATTGATGGCATTTTAATTCTTGATTCAGGCTTTATGGCAGCTCCTATGGGTGAATCCTACAACACACCCTAACATAGGGAAATCTGTCTCGAATCCCTCTGTTCATAAGAAGCTTCCAGTTGAAGACATTCAACATAGGGTTAGCGTTGTAGCCTCTGAGGTCCTTTCACAGGTACATGCAAGCATGAGTTGGTTGAACTTTAGGTCATTGTTCAACAGATTCTTTATGTCGTTGTAAAAGTTACATGCTATTTGGGCCAGCACTATTTTGCTTCTCAGGGAAATAGCAGATGCTTGTTGGTTGATTGATGAATTATTTCTGGTTCTGCTAATTTGGTATGTGAATTGTGGTTGTAGTTGCAAGATTGGAATAGTAGGCGGGAGTTTACACCCCCAAGTGATTTCCATGCTGATAGCGTCAATGATTTTTTCATTTCTCAGGTAATAGCTTCTTGATTCTGGAGGTTTGCTTTATTGCTTGTTTTAACACCATTTTATTTCCAGGCTGCAACAGAAGGTACCAGAGCATATGAAATACTGAAGCAAGCTCCTTTCTTGATACCCTTTACTTGCAGGGTTAAAATATTTCATGTAAGTGATTGAATTTTTAAGTTCACTATCCTACTAATAAATTGTTGAAGACGAGAAATCTTTCCTCTGGGCAAGTTAATTTCTTTTTTACTATCTTTTATTTTTTATTTTTTAAACCAACTTGTAACTAATTTTTAAATCCATCTGCCAGTCACAGTTAGCAGCAGTTAGGCTAAGGCATGGCTCCCATGGGGCTTTCACTAGAAATCGTTTCAGAATACGCCGGGATCGTATTCTGGAAGATGCTTATAGTCAGATGAGTGCATTGTCTGAAGAGGACCTTCGAGGAGCAGTAATGTTTCTATTTATGTTTCTCTGCCTATTGTTGCTTTTACAAGCATTTTCATATATGTCCACCATGAGAATAATCAATTTTTTTTATGTTCACTGACAGGTTCGTGTAACATTTGTCAATGAACTTGGAGTTGAGGAGGCTGGTATAGATGGTGGTGGAATTTTCAAAGACTTTATGGAGAACATTACACGTGCAGCGTTTGATGTGCAGTATGGTTTATTTAAGGTGTCTCACACTCACCCCCTTTCTTAATCTCTCCTCAAAACACATAAAAGTTGCATAAATATCTGGGAATCCAGTCCCAGATACCATGAACATATTCAAATTGAGTCATAGAAGCTTATTCAAGTTTTGTTTCCTACTGACTTGTAATTTGGTGTTTAACTGTGAAGTTATTTCTCTCTTGTCACAGTTTTTCAATGATTTTGGTAGAGAGAAACAACTTAGGCTTGTCTTCTTTTTAATGCCTTACACTAACAATTCATGATAAACAACCAATTATTGACTCTATAAACATCACCAGACCGTTTTCCTTGATATTGCTTATATTCTGTTTGACATAAATGTTCAGTGGCGAATTGTGCAGTATAAGACTTTGAGTTATAGATATATCGTTACTTATCATTTTGTTTCATAATCTATTTGTTACACTTGTAATCTCATATCTGAACTTGTGACTTTCATGGCTAATTTGTGATTATTAGTATGCTTATGCCTCATGTTTTAATGACTTTTTGTTTGGCATTGTAAAATTTAGGAAACAGCTGATCACCTACTCTACCCTAATCCTGGATCAGGAATGATACATGAGCAGCACCTCCAGTTTTTCTATTTTCTTGGAACTCTTCTTGCGAAGGTACGATGTGTTATTTATTCTTGCCGTATTGCATTGCTGATGCGTAGTTGAGTATAAGTAGGATTCCATTATTTTTACCTCTTCTTCCATCTTCCCCCCTTCCCTCTCAAGGCTCAAGTACTCCTAACTTGTTGCCCCTCCAGTTTGGTGCAATCTTTGTTGAGCCCTGCCTTTTATCAACTTTTATGGGATGTGTATATTCATATCATGTAATTGCTTCAAACTTGAGGGAAATGCAGATTTACAGTGGTTTTTTGGTGGTCTAGATGCAATCTCAATTATCAGTCACTATGTTTGGTGATGAGCCCTGATGTCACTTTTTTTTCTTGCAGGCCATGTTTGAAGGGATTCTTGTTGATATACCATTTGCAACTTTCTTCTTGAGCAAGCTAAAACAAAAGTATGGATTTTGTGGCCATGGGCTGCCGAAGAATTGCTAAATTGCAATATAAAGCAAAATTTATTTCATACCTTAATTTTGGAGTGCAAGTTGTTTGGTACATATTATATGCCTGTGTTAAATATGGTCCATTATATACTAAAAGTGGATAATAAAGTTTATGTTAGTTACATACATATTTATTTTCTTAGGTATTTGTTATCATTGGGCATAGTATATGGGGCTTACATGCTAGATGCTGTAAATAATAGTCTATAGTGGTAGTGCTTTTACCTGTTTCTATCAAAATCTTTTCATTTTACCAATTTCTTGAACTTGAAATGTTTACCCGTTGGGATTTATAAATGTTGGTTTACTCCTTACCTGCTCTGCCTTCATTAATACACTTTATGCTGCTTTCTGTATTGGTGACTATGAAAGTTGTCTTATCAGATTAACTCATTATCCGTAGGATGTAGCTGGATTATCCAGATGCTTACCCCAACTATTAATATAATAAAATATTAGAATACATGAGTAAAAGTTAAAATATAAATTCAGAGGTAATAAGTAGTTTTATAATATGAATAAGCCAATAATGTTGTGTTGTTAATTATATCATGTATCTAATACTTTCATTTCATTTTTATCCCTGAAATGTTTATATTCTTGGTTGCTAGGTACAACTATTTGAATGACTTGCCATCTTTGGACCCAGAATTATATCGCCACCTTATTTTTTTGAAGGTAATTTTTCTGCATATTTTGTTTTCTTGTTTTAACTTTGTTTGAAAAGATTGTGGAAGAAGTACATCCTCTATTCTTATGGGATCTATCTCTCTTTCCACATTGTTTCATCTCAAATTTCATTTTCTTTCTTTGGACTTGGGCAGTTGAGTGAAAGAATAGAGGACTAAATTCAGTTTTTGATCTGTGGTTAAATACGGGAGGAATGATTTTTTTTTTTTTGGTTACTTTTTTTTTCTAATCCTGGCAGTTATCTTAATATTGAGGTTCTACTTTTTTTCTTTCTTATTACCATAATCTACAGCATTTTGAAGGTGACATTTCAGAGTTAGAACTCTACTTTGTTATTGTAAATAATGAATATGGAGAACAAACAGAAGAAGAGCTGCTTCCAGGAGGGAAAAATCTACGTGTTACCAATGAGAATGTCATTACATTTATTCATCTTGTGTCCAATCACCGGTTGAATTTTCAGGTGTGGAACCATTCAACTTGTCTATTTTTGTCATTCAAATTACATCTCAGGCCGCATTTTCTCAGAAGTTATAACAAGATCTTAAATCATATTATTTTCAGATACGTCAACAGAGTTCTCATTTCCTGCGGGGCTTTCAGCAGCTTATACAGAAAGATTGGATTGATATGTTTAATGAGCATGAACTTCAGGTGTGGTTCTTTATTAGCATTTGCTGTTATGCTGCTTTGTGGAAAAGTTGCTCTTTAGATTTACCTCACCTTTTAGATTGCCCCCTTGAATCGATATCTTTACTACCTTCACTGACTGACTCACTTTCTCTCTCTGTTTTAAAATTTAGTGTAATGAGTGATCTGTTACATCTACATTTGAAAAGCCCTGGAAATTACAACCTGAAATTTAAAACCTGTTTCTTGCTATTTTCATGTCATCAAAACTGGGTACTCTTAATGTAAACAGGTCGTTCCATGCTAGATTGCTTGTTATTTCCTTGGTTATAAAATTCTATTTCTTTGATACATTTGTTTTTTTTACAGCTTCTAGTATCAGGTTCACTTGACAGTTTGGATTTTGATGACCTGAGACTCAACACCAATTATGCTGGTGGCTATCATAGTGTAAGTTGTTTTTCAGTTTCCTTTGGTTTAGCAGGTAGAGGCTAGTGGTGGGACAAATATGAGAATATTATTGCTTTTCTATTCATGGAACATGTTTCTGATGTACTTTTCATCACTTCCCAATACGTACATGGGCACAGAGAGGCATCTTTTCCTATTTATCCCCCAAGTTTAATTGTAAGACCTACCCCCGCTCAGCTTATTGACTGCTTGAGTCAAGCGCCTGAAAAGACTGTCACTTTCTTCACATTGACTCTGTGCTTTTCAAATTGGCTTTGATTTGTTTTCCATTCTTATTTGAATTTGGCTTTCTATCTCTATTTCAGCTGTTTTCACATTTTTAAAGCAGGCATAATGTGCTTTGTGAATGAAGTGAATACTTATATGAGATACGATAATGGGCTTGAAAGATTTCAAGTTTAACATTATTGATGGGGGGAACTGGAGTGTGAATTGTTATTGTTATAAATGTCTTAAATAGTCTGAAAGTATGATGCCCACTATCAATGTACTTAATAGATAATTAAGGGCCAGTTCTTATTTGTTGTGTGCAAAGCCAGGCTAATTATTATTATTATTTTTTTTGACAGGAGCACTATGTCATTGAGATGTTTTGGGAAGTTCTTAAAAGCTTTTCTTTGGAAAATCAAAAGAAATTTTTGAAGTTAGTATCATCATTGGTCATTAGTTTCCATGTCTTTGTTATGATTATTGCTTTTATGTTAGTGCTTATTCAACTTCAGAAGATAATATACACTAGGGTAATAATTACTGGATGTTCTATCTAGGTTTGTGACTGGGTGCTCTCGAGGACCGCTGCTGGGATTTAGACATCTTGAACCGTCATTTTGCATACAAAGGTAAGTTAACACCAAACGTCTGATTCGATCAGATACCAAGTTGCTATTTGTTTTATTTTATTATTATTATTATTTTTTTCATTTTATAATGGATGAGAAAGATTGGCTGAAGCTATTTGTTTGTATTATCTTTTTTCTTTATTTTACTTCATATTAATAGTTGAAAGTTCTTCTTCAACCTCTGCAGAGCTGCAGGTGATGCTTCTGAAGAAGCTCTTGATCGGCTGCCAACATCAGCTACTTGTATGAATCTTCTAAAGCTTCCCCCATATAGGAGGTTCGTCTGATCTTTTTCAATTTTTTTGTTCTTAATTTTCAAGCATTATAAACCAAGAAGATAGCTACTGTTAATGAAGTGTAAAATGTGAAGTGGAACCTGTGGCTGAATGACATGAGCTTCTGATGCTTGTGGCACAGGTAACCCTAAGTAGGAGCATGGCATGGCACTGCATTGAAAGTTATTTTTGTTGCAACTCATTTACTTTTGCAGCTCTTTTACTTCATCTGTCATCGTCATTAGTTCTGGTCAGTAGTGTCTCACCCTTAAGTCATTTATTCCCGTGGCTTGTTCATGTTACTCTCACTTCCTGCTCATAATGGTTCTCATCTGACAATCAAGTTTTTTTTTTTTAAAAAAAAAAAGAAAGTATAAAATCTTATTAGAGAAAGAAAGAAAAGATACAAGGGAAGACAGGCAGTCCACTGGAGAAGGACAAGCCTGAGAGATCACAGAACTATACAAAAGATAATTCAATCTGCCTTACAATACAGTTTACTGAAAACACCCGGAATCAACAAGTATAACCTGGAACTCCCTCCCAATTTAAATGAATTAAAAAGGCACTAAACTCTTTTGACCTTTCATGATCTTAGTGCCTTGATATATGCCAGGTCTTTCAAACTGGAAGAAGGATAAGCAGCATTAGTCATGGTTATGTATTGTATTTGGGAAATATCATTCATGTTCTTTCTAAACCATTTTAATCGTCATCTGGTACTATGCCCCATTTTTCTTTTCAAAATAATCTTTTTGATGTTTTTCTTGTTATATGTTCATGATACAGCAAAGAGCAAATGTCGACAAAACTGCTGTATGCTATAAATGCGGAAGCCGGTTTTGATTTGAGCTGATGGACATATGCTTCGTGAACATGGCTTTTATGCTTCCCGCTCCCTTGTCAAGTAGACAGAAAGATAACATTTTAATGCTCCATTTTGATGTCAGTCCTATTTATGGATCAATGATTAATTATCAAGAATAGTAAGTGCTGTGCAGGAGGCTTGATTAATTATCAAGAATAGTAAGTGCTGTTCAGGAGGCTGCGATGCAAAAGATTGATGAAGCAGAGTGAAAAGGTTATACATAAATGACCTGAGCTACTGATTGGAGTTCACATGTACATAAATGCAGACATCTGCAATATTTTACAAAGGTGAAGCAAATACATGCCGGAATCTGCGATAAATATTGGGAGCCCTTTGCAAGTGGGTCTTGTGAAGGCCATCATTTTGTAAACTACTTTCAAAATAATGTGTGCCAGTGCCGTGTAAATTATAAGGAAAAATCTCTTGTAAGTAGTATGTATGTAGATGGAACAGAAACATTTTTTAACGACTTTCTATCGATCTCATTCTTGGTAATAAGAAGAGATGAAGTTGTGGCATGTTCAATGGTTGCCATGACCCTTGTAATCATTTTAGATCATATATTTTGCAGACATGGAATATCTTTAAAGACTCAAAACTTTGTGATCTTTTGCTTGCCTAACTCGAGAGCTAAAATTTTAGAATGTGCCGAACTTTTTTATTTTGTTGAAACGAGAAGTAAAAGCTCTAGCTGCCATGCGTTGATGCCGTTATGCAACTTCTCACTGATTTCTGGTCGTTGCATTTATGGGCATTGGTCGATGAAATGCCGCATTAGATTGCCCCTAGCCCTAGATTGTTCCTTTCTTGTTTTAGAACTCCATATCTCCCAAGATTCAAGCCAGACACGAAAATCTTATTTCACGCTTTGGATTTGAAGTTTTTAACAAGATTTATTTTTTGTTCATTGGAAAGAATCGAGTAATATTAAAATGAAGAAGAGCAGTGAATATTACATTATTGTTGTAGTCGGTAATCAAAATACCACTTAAGCGCCCCGCGTGTCGAAGGGACTCTCATTTTCCTTTTTTCCTTTGGTTCCTCCTACAAGATTACGAGCAGAATTTGCCTCTGCCTACTCCATCTGTTGCTTACCTTCCTCTCGGGAAATTTG
>JANLJB010029531.1:0-15871 GCA_026212285.1 Bursera cuneata
GTTATGCTCATTTTACTTGGCCTGCGTCAAAGAATTCGAAAATCACAATTGGTAAGAATAATTCTTTTAAGCTCAAATCAATGTAAATATTCAAATTAATAGCACTTAAAGTGTAAAAAATATTATTTAAGCTCATAATAAATATACACTTTTAAGTGCTAATCAGGAGGCTATCACGACACACGTTAGTCAAGGTACCTCGACCGAGATAGCACCAGTCCTGTAACCCCTCATATGGTATGTCCTTTTCACATTCCAAACTTTTCACATTATGATGCAACTATTAATCATGTAATTTAATTTTTTTTTTTGTGTACTTACCGAGAACTCTTACACAGGATGCACCAGAGACTGTTCAAAGCGATGAACTATTTTCAGCTATAGTGTCTACTATCAGCCCTCAACATCCTCCTGGGAAGCACAACATGTTTGGTCGTACTATATGAGGAAACAGATTACTGACATCACCTACATAATGCGACTTCGCATTCCCTTGAAGAGTGCATCTTACTCTATATTTTTAGAGATGAATCAGCCTGGTGTTTTACAGAGAGTGAGTTCAGCAACTGGGTATGGTGTTATCTTTGTAGCTAATAACACCAGGTTGTTTCTAATTTGCTGCTATATGCCTTTAGTGGGAGTCTCTCTGATGATGGACTATAACTTCCTTTTATGTATGATAGTCAATGCATTGATTTCTTTGACACTTTGGTTGACAATATATATTTGGCTTGCTGGAACTTTATGTATCAATGTCCGTTGCTATTTGTCTACTTATATCACTCAGCTTTGATGAAGATAGTGTGCACCTTTTATTATTTCGACTTTTATTTATTTATCTTATAATTTATATGTAAGATGAATACAAAATGTTACTCTTTATTAAAATTTAAAATAATTTCACAATTTAGCTAATTTGTGTTCTTATATTTTCTCTTTTATTTATTAAGAATATTTGACCCCTTTTTGTAAAGTTGAATCTTTTAATTTATTTTTCATGATGTTAAGGAGATTTAGGGGATATCTTTAATCAATGAGTGAATAATTTTTGAGAATATAAATAATAATAGCAAAAGATGTCAAACTTAGGTCATGATGAAATGAATAAATTGGTGACACTATGGCTTCAACTATTACCAAAACAAGGAAATTTGTTATTATTGATACCAATGCTCCCTTGCACAACCAAATGATGGTGCAATAATGATCATATTAATACCACAAAATGGGAGCCAAAATTTCAATGAATATTATATATATTAAAATTTTAAGTCAAATGAACTATTATTTCGGATGAACAATATCGAAAGATTTGACAAGAATCCAATATAGATAATTACTTGATAGGGAATCTAATCACAAGAATTAGTCAACAAACGACAAAGAGGGATCATTTCATTGAAAACCATAACGATTACTTCTTTTTCTTTCCAAGTGGAGAAAAGTGATTCGACTAAATCTAATTTCACGGGTTTAGCTATTAACCTTTGACAAAATTTCTTTCAATAGTTGTTTTGCAAATTAATTGAAATTAATTAGATTTTAAGTCATATTTAAAAGAAATAAAAAATAGGGTGTTACACGAATTTGTTTTTGATAAATGTAAAAGAAAAAAATGGAGTGTAGCATAGGCAAACTCTCCTTGAATAAGTTTTTACCAAACCAATTCTCACAACAAAGACCAACATCGAAGCACACATACTTTGGGTTGTTCTTTTTAAATCATAAATTCCATCATCGAATACTACATGTTTATTATGCTACTCATCCATCTAAGTGATTAATTAACTCAAATCATATGCGTATTTTTTTTTTTCTTTCATCAATCCAACCAATCAACAAAACGAATAAATCATTTAAAACTAACATTCATGTGAAAGAGCATTACTAACTTAACACATTGATGATACGATATCTCATCGTATCCAAACTCTTTTAATTACTTAATCCTTTCATTAAAATATATATTAATTAAATCACAAGTTAAAGACCATCATCCAACCACAAACGTGATGGATTCATTAGTAAACTATACTAAGTAAAGCATTCTTTTACTATATATCTATCTTCATAGTGTGCACTTGATATCACTCAGCTTACTGAATTGATTTGATTCAGTAACATACGAGACTTTTTGAGTAATCTGAAACTGATTTAACCAAATATTTATATGAGCATGTATTTTTAGAAATAAAAATTGACGAATCCCTTCATCTTATTTGCTTTGAGGCAAGTTTATTTACTATATATTCATTATTTAAGCTGTGAGGAGAGTGACTGTTCCCTTCTGCATGGTAAGGCTTTATTGTACAAAAAGCTTATGAGTCACCATTACAGCAAATGTCAAAGCTGATAACATGATAGATAGACCTCTGATAGTCATAAACATCTTTTTTTTTTTTTTTTTAAATAAAGTTGTAGGAAAATGCGTAGGGGCACAATTGGTAACACTCACAAGATTGATGTTTGNCCATTACAGCAAATGTCAAAGCTGATAACATGATAGATAGACCTCTGATAGTCATAAACATCTTTTTTTTTTTTTTTTTTAAATAAAGTTGTAGGAAAATGCGTAGGGGCACAATTGGTAACACTCACAAGATTGATGTTTGCATTTGCACTTAATACAAGGTCTATGATATACCTTTTGAATTAGACCACAAGTATACTATCACTATTGGCTTGAATCACTGTTTAGGACATTTGATACCACCCAATGAGCATTTTCTAAACAAACCATTCAAAACCCAGAGAAACTGCTAAACATCTTTTGTAACAAAAATAAAGGCTTTGTAACATCTCAAACTTGACCTATGCAATGGCATATCAATGCAATTTTAAGTCACTAAATGCATACATAACATTATCTATTCAAAAAACTTCGAACAAAAAAGTAACCCAAATGTCAACATAAAATAAAAATCAACAAAATATTCATAACACGTCCAATGGTAACACAACCATCTCATCAAGTACTGATTAAAACCTCCAAAAAAAATTTCTTCTTCTCTAATAAATCCTTAATGATTGGCCTTTGCAACTCTCTCAATCTCATCCTTCTTCTTGATGGCATAGCTGAAAAGAAAATGCAAGGACATATATAATCAATTAGTTCTCCAAACAAAAGAAAAAAAAAGCAGGTGAGAGGCATAGGTAAAACGTAAAACAGGAACTACTAAGTACCTGTTTGATGAACCCTTTGAAGCATTGATAAGTTCATCAGCCAAGCATTCATATCAACAAGCAGACAACATCAGCTCAGTTAAAAATAAGATGATCAATTAATTTACAATACTCTGACAAAATGATCAAACCGAAATGATGCTAACATGCCAATGCCAATGAGAAAAAAACAAAATACTGCATTCCGAACACAAATATTTATACAGAAGAAAACTAATATAAATAAATATATATCCGATACAAAATGCCTCAAATAAATATCAAATACAAAGCAAAATAACTTCTATATAACCAAGGAACCATCTGAATCTTTCATTCCTCTGTCAGCACGCCTTCTATGTATGTCCACCAGCACTGACTTCTGGCATGTCATGCCGTTATGTCCGACTTAGTTACATCTTGAACACTTCTTACGTAATTCGGCTGGTGTCTCATCCGTGGAAGGTATACACCTTGTCTTGCATCGACTAGAAATTTTTCTTTATATGGATGGGAGGACAACACGTGATCTAACCTCATCTGGAATAACCCATTGCGTATGATTACCAATTGGCATAACAGGCATAACATACGAATGTAGCCATTGTTCTGTACTATACAACGGGCTATAATATTAATGTAAATTGTTCATCTGTCGATATCGACACACTGTTCTCGCATGATAGGTGATCGATGTCGAACATTTTACATGTACAAGTTCGTCTATTCATGTCAACAATTGCACCAATACCACCATCATATACCTCATAGCAATTCACATCTATAGTGGATGCTCGCATAGCTCTGGATTATTCTATTCTCTTCTCTAACTGTTCCTCTACCCATATTGAAAAGACATGTATTCGTGTTACTGCTAACTCTCATCTTTGTGCGAACCATGTTTAAAGAGTTTTTTTTGTAGAACTCAACGAGTAGTGATACTTATAATAGGCGAGCGTGTCTCAATTTATTGTTCAGGGACTCTGCAATGTTAGACGTCATCATATTGTAACGTCTGTCAGGGAAATATATACGTGCCCACTTGTCAAAACCAATTTCGGTTTGAAGATACTTGACTACAGATGGAGAGAATGATTTAAATTTTTTGAAATGTGAATCGAATTCGAATTCATGGTATGCATAAACAGTACACTTAAACTCTTGTATGAGTTTCTCACTAAACTTGAATCTCACCTTCAGATTCTAACTGATATGTTGAGCACATAATGCATGAAGTGCATTGGGAAATACACCTAATACAGCTTTCAAGATGTTCTTATGATGATCAGATACAATAACAACATCTTGGACATGGCCGATTTGTTCATAAAGCTACTGAAAAAATCATTCCCACGATGCATCATTCTCTGAGAAAATTTGTTCATTCGCATCCTTGCAGGATGCCGTAAAGAGTGTGCCTTAAAAGTTTCCCTTCAAGAACGTACCATCAACGACAATGACTGGTCTTAAGGTTGACAAAAACCCAATCTTTAATATACTTAACATGATAAAAAGATATTTGAAATGATTATCTGAATCTGTCTCTATTTTTATAACTGTCCCAGGGTTATTTATTTCTAACACATGACAATATCTAGGAAGCGTGTTATAAGACTCTACAGGATCACCAAATAGTTGGTTGAGGGCCGATTCCTTGGCCCTCCAGGCCTTGTTGTACAAAATTTCAATGTGCATGTCTTTTTTAATATCAAACATGATATCTCTTGGTCGATATACTCTCGAACAATCCTAAAAATTATGTTTTATAGAGCGCTCAATATAATGCATTGTTGCTTGCTTGTGATCTGGAACCAGCTATGTCCTCTCACATGTGTGCCACTTATCATATCTTTTAATTTGAAAGAATGGATAATCATTGCTAACTGTTAAAGCTCTTATCCTCCAGTTACAACTTTTGTCACGACGTACAGCCTCAAAACGACTTTTCGTTGATCTAGATACAATAAACTCAAAGTTTTTGTTCGTTGCTACTGTGGCAAGGTTTATATGAAGCTCTAATTTGGTGTTAAACATTACTCCAACAACTATATCCCAACCAACATCCGTAAAAGAAGACGCATCTTCACCGTAAGCATCGTCAGCGACAGGGGGCATATATTAAGAGCCAATATCAAAACATTCATCTAGCGTACTCGTGGTTGGAGGAACGATGTTGACATCATTACCACTGATGTCTTCATTATTAGTATTATTCCCTGGTAAATCATCGTGAATATCATCATCTGGACCAATATTATTTTCATTCCTAACAATATCATCATCTCCACAAAAACCACCATTAGCATCGACATTAATATTCTGACCATTGTAATCATCATCTTGACCAATATCCTTATTCACACCAATGTCATCATCATATGAATGAATATCATCATCCTCAAGATTATTATCATTGTTAAATGTACTAATTCATTAATCTCGTCAAGACACTATATCTGTTTACTAAGATAATTGTTTGTTATAATATCATGTTTTTCTTTTATAATTGTTTGTTATAACATCATATTTTTCTTTTTTTATCTCAGTCTCACTTTTTGATGTACCTTCACCCAATAGAAAAAATGGAGATGATGGTGTTGCAAGGGAAGACGGGGTTGACGACATTGGTTGAGACAGTGATTACTTGCACCAACTGAACATAGCTTTTTATCTGTGACATTTCTTCCCTAAGATACTTTTTTACCTTCTCAATGCATGGAAGTACAACTGCTCTTGTCTTTTTCCTCGACAACCACTATCAACAGAGTAAGTTTGTCCCTAGCTTCACAATATTGAACAAAGAACTTAATATTTTCATCATTTTCGAAGGTCACTAGTAGAGAAAATATGGAGGTATCATAGGAAAATATAACAGTCAGTTTCAAAACATATTTGTCGTTGTCAAATCCTAGTTTCACATACAAAAGTTTCACCAACTGAGTATATCGAATATCTCTTACAATTATCATCCCCTTTACACAACCACCAATATAATTAAGTTTACCACTTCAATCTGTCTCCCAACAACCATCGTAATGTACCATGACACACATTTCTTCCATTACTCTCTGTTGCAACCAGAAAAAACACACAAAGAAAGGAAAACAGTACATTAGAGACTTTCTCATAACAAAAATTGTTATTTTACACATTCTAATAAATGGACCGTCATATTGGCTGCCATTGAACCGTTATATATGCCTACTGTATTTTGGACGGTTTATTTTATATGGACCATCATTTATGTCGGTGAGAAAAATGATGGTTCGCTCATTCTTTGGACCGTCATTTTTGTCAGTCTCCTTGTGTGACCGACAAAACTAACAATCGAAAGAATGAGTGAACCATCATTTTCCTCACTGACATAAATGATAGTCCATATAAAATGGACGGTCATTTCATTGCATCTTCTTTGATGAAATGACGGTCTAATTGATGACATTTGACGTTGTTCAATCACGAAAAACAATATTTTTCACCACAAAAATACACTACACAGCATTCTATCACAAAAACGATACAAACAAAGCAACATATGCATGATAAAACCAGTAAAGGTCAAATTTTTTCAAAAAACAAAGTTAACTGTAGAAGTTTACAGAAGAGATGTGCAGAAAACTAGACGATGGCCGATGTGGTTCTGAACGTAAGCTACCTGGTTTGTTCGATTTGTGAGTCCGTTCGTGACGAGAGGAGTCTGTTCATGAGGTGAGAGAGAGTTTGTGAGGTGAGAGAGGGTTAAATGTTATTTTATTTTATTTAAGGTTGAAGATGTAAAAGGGGTATAAAGGAGATTTCACATGGGATTGGTTAGGTGAATGAGAGAAACATTGGAGCAGGGTTATTTTTCAACGACCCCTCTCCAAATGGGTTATTTTGGTAAATTTTCCAAATAAATATGTAATCTAATTACAAACATTGATAAAAATGCAATTTCCTTTTATTATCTAATAGATAAATGCACAAAGTATAATAAAAGTAATGCTCTAGGACAAAAGTATCCCAACAATAGACTTAGTGTACAACGATGCCTATGAGCTTATGTCCAAACACGCACGCACGTGGTGAATATAAATACTTTATAACCTTTGCGAATGACAAATCCCGATATGATTACGTGTTTCTCATGAGGCACAAGTTTACAGCTTTTGACAAGTTTAAAGAGTTTAGATATGAAGTTGAAAAATAAACCAATAAAAATATTAAAACACTTCGATCGGACTATGGTGGTGAATACTTAAGTAATGAGTTTTAAGACTACTTGAAAGAGAGTGGCATACTATCACAATGGACTCCTCCTAGAATACCTCAGATGAACATTGTGTCCAAACGGAGAAATTGAACATATTGGATATGGTTCGTTCCGTGATGAGTCGTACTGAGCTCCCAATATCTTTTTACGGATATGCTATCTAAAGTACGACACTTGTTTTGAATAGGATTTCGTCAAAGTATGTTAGAGAGACACCATATGAAATATGGCCAAAAAAGAAACTACGTTTCTCATTCTTGCAGATTTGGGATTGTAAAGCTTTTGTAAAGTGATTGGATAACTCAAAGCTTCAACCCAAATCAGAAATATGTCTATTTGTGGGATACCCGAAGGAAACTAAAGAGTGTTACTTTTATCACCCATAAGAGAACAAATTATTTGTTGCTCTTCATGTAATATTCTTAGAAAAGAAATTCATAACTACGATAACTAATGGGAGAAAAGTTGAGCTCGATAAAAATCAGAGCAAGCCGTATGAAGGCACTTCTACCTTGGGATCTGTAGAGTCATACGATAATATAACCGTCTCACGACCTATAAAACAAGAACCTCGTAGGTCGGGCATGATTCGTAGAGAACCTGAGAGATATGGTTATCTTATTTCTTCTCATATAGATATAAATCTCATTAAGAATGACGAGCGAACCGCGTATGAGGCAGCGATATTTGATATAGATTATGTAAAGTGGTTGGATGCCATGAAATATAAAATGGATTCCATTTATGCTAACCAAGTTTGAACACTGCTTGAAGCACAAAAAGGCATAAAGCCTATTTGATGTAAATGGGTCTTCAAGAGGAAGACAGATATAAAAGGCAACTTATAGATAAACAAAGGTAGGCTTGTGGCAAAAAGGTATTGTCAAAGACAAGGAATTGACTTTGATGAAATATTTTTTCCAATTACTATGATTAAATCCACTCGAATTTTTTTTGCTATTGCTACATATCACAATTATGAGAGATGACAAATGAATGTTAAAATCGCCTTTCTTAACGAGAACCTGGTGAAGGATGTCTATATGACATAATCTAATGATTTTATCATTCTAGAACATGTGAACAATGTTTGCAAGCTCTTAGTATCCATAAATGGATTACAGCAAGCTTACAGGTCATGAAATTTTGATGAGATTATAACGAGTTTGACTTTATTCAAAATAAAGATTATTCTTGTGTGCATAAGAAGGTTAGTGGAAGTGCACTGACATTCATAGTGTTATATGTAGATGACATATTGCTTATAGACAATGATATTCCTATGTTGTAATCTGTCAAGATATGACTGTTAGTAAAATTCTCCATGAAAGATTTGGGAGAAGCCGCCTATATTCTGGAAATAAAGATCTATAGAGATAGATCTAAAAGGCTATTAGAACTTTCCCAGAGCACGTATATTGACAAAGTGCTGAAAAGATACAACATGGAAGGATCGAAAAGAATACTCATTCCAATGTTACATGGCATCTCTCTTTCTAAGGAATTGTCTCTTAGAATGAAATAAGAGAGAGAAGGGATGAACCAGATTCCATATGCTTCTGCTATCGATTCGATCATATATGTCATGATATGTACACAACCTGATGTTGCTTATAGTTTGAGCATATATAGCAGACATCAAGCTGATCTAGGTGAACAATATTGGATTACTGTAAAGAACATCCTTAAGTACTTAAAGAGAACTAAGGATGTGTTCTTAGTTGATGGAGATGAAGAACTTGTCATTAATGGTCTCACAGACTCACGTTTCTAATCTAACATAGATGATCATTGATCTCAATAAGGATATGTTTCCCATTTGAACAATGGTGCAGTAATCTGAAAGAGCTCTAAGCAAGACACTGTAGCTGACTCAATGACAAAAGCTAAGTATATAGCAACTGCCAAAACAGCGAAAGAAACAATTTGGATCAGTAAGTTCCTTATCGGACTTGGTGTCATTCCTTCTGCAATAGAGCCATTTGCTTTGTATTGTGACAACGATATCATTTAATTAGAGAGATTATACATCGAGATGATGTGAAGATCAAGAAAGTGTCGTCAGATGACAAAGTTGCTGATTCACTAACAAAGATATATCTCAGCTAAAGCACAAACAACATGTATATAAATTGGGTATTAGATACATAGGTGATTGGCTCTAGGCCAAGTGGGAGGTTGTTATACTATTTGTGTCCTAAAACATCACATTATAAATATACGTTGTATGTTTTAATTTATGTAATAAAGAAAATTACACTTTTAAGATTTTATGTGATTGGATTACAATTATGTATTATGTGATGAAAGTTCTTATGATGTGTATATGAATGATTTAGATGTGAGATAGAAATCATTTCAAATAATATAACATCATTACATAGTCCCTAGTCGAAGTACTATCGAGACAGGACATCTGTAGTATGGATAGACTAGTATTATACTTATACTGGTTATAGACGTATAATAGTTATGATTCTTACGCATTTAAGTATTGGATACTTATGTAAGTATATAGAGGAACACTATTAGCTGTTTTGAATAGGAACAGAATCACTAGACTCGACCTGATACAGAATCTCATTGTTAGTTTATCTAAGTGTCTATGGGAGGTCCACTCAGGGTAGGTGTAAGTAATCTTTAGACTTGAGAATTATATAGCCATTTTATTATGGGACCGATATCCTTTGACACTTGTCATATAGAATCCTAAGGGGTTTCACATGCACTTATTGTTGGACATGCTATGAACTATTTACGAGTGGATGTAATGTCAAGATTGGACATGTCACTCCGGATATGAGGAGATGATGTCAAACTAGATTTGATGATAATTACTCATAGGCTGGCCAGCATACGAGAGTGTGATGAGGATTGTTCTCAGTTACGTTTTATCAAAGAGAATCTTGCGTAAAACAAGAATCAAAATTGTTCATCGTTATTAGGGTAGATACATTCCAACCTTAGACCATGTACGTGATATTTGACATAGGATTGAATTACATGGAACTACACCTAAAAAAGGTTAGGAGGATGTACGCATCCTTTTGGAGAATTGGGGAAGATGATGCTTTGCTAGAAGCCAACCATGCCTAGTAAATCATAGATGTGCTACTTGTAGGTACATTCAGATGGTCCTTGCATTATGATTTATAGCCAAAATATTTGAAAGCCTAATGGGTCATAAGCTGATGATGTTCCGATGACAAATTGATACAGGAGTTACGAGAGCAAACATTCATCTAAGATGAATAATGAATAGTGAATAGTATTTTTTTCTTACACTATTCACAAATTGGCTTAAGTCTAAATAAACCAATTTAGTGAATTGGATTACTAAATAATTTTGGGCTTTGAATAGTAAAATAGTTTGGATCCATTAAACAACCAATTGGGTTTGGTTCTATTCATACAAGCCCAAGCCCATTAAGCCTAAGGACCAAAGAGAGAAGAAATAAAGTGAATGCATTTAGTTGATTTTTTACAAAGGATATTCTAGGAATATTTCAAGTATATTCTTGGAATATGTTTTGCCTTGATTAATGAAATATTGTATGGCTAATATTGATTTAATTTTACTTGGCTAAAAATTAGAGAACTACTATTTACAATTATTGCATGTTTTAGAAATAAAAGGAAACAAAAAAACTTTCTCTCTCTTCTAGCTTGTGTTTACTGAATTGCTCTCCTCTCCTCCCTTATGATTTTTGCTCCAAAATCACACAATTCTCTAGTAAGAATTCATCCATTCTAAAGAGTATAGGTACACCTAGCCATCGAAGGATAACATATTCAAAAGTGGTGGAGAAAGGTGTCAATTTGGCCAAAAGAATTCTCTAACCTAGCTTGGAGTTTTGTAAGTGTATCTTTCACAAATATTGCTTGCTTCTTGCCTAATTGCATGATCCTAGGTAGGAATCCAACAAATACAGGCCCTTCAATCTTGTAGACTACTTTTGCTTAAGGTTTAGTTCTTATAAGTTTGGGTTGATCACTAGTATAAGATATAAACAGTATTAAAAACCATGAAAAATTTAGTGTATGTGTTTAATGTTGAATGAACCGTATAACTAATATAGGTCATATACCTGACGACAAAAACCACACTTCATAGGGAAAGACCCACCATCTCAACTTCTATGAGCAATATATTATGAATTAGTTGTACATGGCAGCTAAAGTATATCTGAGAAGTGGTAGTTTTCAAAAACAATGCTTTCAATCTCTTTGTAAGCTTATCTCTCATAAAATTAATAGGTTTCAATGTTACCAGGTTTGTAGCACCGCCTCAAAAATAATCATCACCACTAGCCTTTAATTTAAAAGTGACACGAGGCAACTCCATAGCTTGTAAATAATCTAGTTATATATAAAATATTAACTAAGCAATGATTCATAACATATGATGTACATAAAGTTTAAGTGATAAACACGCCATGAATAAAGCGTAAGTGAAGTTATACGCATTTGGATATATCAGATTTATAACATAGGTTTTTTAGTTCACTATAAACGTACAAGTCACATCTACATCGAGCAAAACTATATTTTTTTCGAAAAAGACATAAATTATATTCAAACAACCTTGTCAATAAAATATAAATTAAATTCCTTAAGAAAATTTAACCAAAAACAGTTCAAACAGTTAGACCATGGCCCAACCACAGGCTTGCTTGGAATGGAATTGGGCCAATTAGGGCTACATGTCTTCCCCTCGGGCTTGTTGTCTTCTTTACAATCCACCTTCTCCAATGAATCCTCCATGTTTTGTAACAAAATAAACTTCAAATCAACTTCATATATCATCATAAACTTCAACCAACTTCATTCACACCCAAACCATTAAACCCTTTCAAATCAAGTCAAAAATCTAAACCTATTCACTCAACAATCAAAACAAAAACCATTCAAATCAACTCAACAATCAAAACCCACTTAAATCTCCAATACTTAGAAGAAGAAAAAAACAAAATTTCCAAGCTTTTGTTTGAAGAAAACATACCTATTGTCCAATTTACTCGTCTCCGTTTGTGCACCACTTGTAGTCAGTTGTCCGCCTCTCGCTATCTCTTATTTCTTGAATAAGAGTGAGTGCTTATGTTGTGTGTGTTTTAAAATAGGAGTAGGAGAGGGAAATGGAGAGCATAGGGGTATTTGGTCTAGACAACTCAACTTGGATAGGAAAATAAAGGGTTTTCACAACACTCCCCACACATACTTGGTTATTTCCCATAATTTCCCAACTAAATCTCTAACTCCACTATAATCTACTTCAACTATAACTAATGTTTCCCCTCCGTTGTATTATATATATTAAACTACATATATCTTAAACTTGTCATTCTTGTATGCATTTTTCGTGTGTTCCATGAACGACTTAAACTATACCCAAAAAGTTTATGGGTACAGTAGGTCATAGCATTGTCTCTCTTCCACCTTTGAGATTGTTTGGAGTGTGATAAGGGCTAGATAGTGCATATTTTTATGTACTCTTTCTCATTTGTAAACTCATTTTGTCCCTTCTTTTTTATCCTTATTAGTATCATATTTTTCATTTTGAGGAATTTATAGCAAAAATGGTCAAAAGATGTTGGAAAAAGAGTGAAAACGTGAAAAGTTTGGACCCTAGCAACATCTCTCGATACTTTGGGCATAAATTTCTCATCAACTATCGAATGCAATGATTTTTATTACATCAAAAAGCTAAGAGATAGAGCTACAATTTCATGTTTATGACTTTTCCAGAAAGTGAATATCAGAGCACTGAAAAGCTGAAGCCAAAAGCACTCATTCTCGGGTTGACAAGAGTTCATCAAATAGTAGTTGTTGGACTTGGGATAAGCACCCATGATGGGTTATCCAATAACCCATGCCCAAGCCCATATAATGCAACTGCTTATACCAGTCGATTATTTGAATTAAACAACTGTTAATAGCAGTTGCGTTGAAACTACTCATAGTAGTTACGTACGTTTAATTCACGTTCAAAGATTAAATCAGAGTATGCAGAAAATAAACAATATCAAACGAGAGAGTTTTGAGACAGAGAAAAACACATAGATTATTAGAGCATTGTGATGAGAGGGATTTCTCCGCAAGTGATTAATCTCCAGGCTATGATTTCATTCTGAAGGTAAGTAATCCTATTTATTATTTCTGTCATTGGTATCAGAGCTTGTTGGAATGATTTTCAGTCTATTAATTGCTTGTTTAGTCGATAGCAATTATGAAATATGTCGTGTACATGAACTGTTACTTTTATGTTTGAATATAGTTCATAAATTCGTAACTTTGAAGGATGAAATCTTTTTGTGCGTTGCTTCATATCTGATGCATAATAGCTTGTTTAAAAGTTTGTCTTTCCATCTTCAAACGACATATTATACGCATGAAATGGATCGGTAGATTAAGAGAAATTTGAATTTGAAATTGCTGTGTTAATCCCGTTTTTTACCCAGTTTTTCTACATAAAATAGAAAGTTTTGAAAGCCATAACTTTATGTGTATAACTCCGATTATGATCAATAATAGCTTGTTGTAAATCTTGTCTTTCAATCTTCGAAACGACATATTATACACATGAAATGGATGTGTAGATTAAGAGAAATTTGAATTTGAAGTTGTTGTGTTAATCCCGTTTTTTACCCAGTTTTTTCTGCATAAAACCGAAAGTTTTGAGAGCCATAACTTTATGTGTATAACTCTGATTTTTATGGATAATAGCTTGTTGTAAATATTGTCTTTCAATCTTTGAAACGACATATTATACGCATGAAATGGATTTGTAGATTAAGAGAAAATTTAATTTGAAGTTGCTGTGTTAAATTTGTTTTTACCCAATTTTTTCTACAGAAATCCGAATGTTTCGAGTGTCATATGTTTGTGTGTATAACTCTGATTCTGATTCATGATAGCTTTTTGTAAAGCTTGTCTTTCAAGCTTTAAAATGATATATTGGTCATGTAAAATGGTTAAGTACGTTGTGAGAAAAATGATGTCAAAGTTACTAGTTCCACATGTTTATTTCCAATTTTGTTTGTTTTTGGGACTTAAATCCGAAACTTTGGAAAGTGATAACTTTTTCTGTGGAACATAAAATTGGACATATTATGACTCTTTGGAAAGCTCTTATTCTAAGCTTCAAATCGGTGTATTATTTACCTAAATCGGATAAGTACAATAAAAGATGTAATATGTTAAAGTTGCTAGATGAGTCATTTTAGAAATGCTGGAGGTTTTGTATCTCCATGGCAAATTTTTTTTTTTTTTTTGTACTTTGGCAATATAATATAATAATCAAATATTATTCTACTTTGTGTAAATGGTGCGCATGATTTGAACACTGCACAAAGGAGAGATTGAACACTACAAAAGGCATTTAAAAGAAAATTTTTTTTACAACATGAATTTATCAGTCATGAAAAATATTGAAGTTTTAAAAAATGTTTTTCAAGAAATTTGTTCAATAGCTCGTTTTCGTAATCACCTTTAGGAAGATGCGGCAATCGCTTTGGTCGAAAACCTCCCTCAAGAATATAGATTTACACAATTCGATTTGAAGAATAAAACTAGAGTGGAGGTCATATCGTCATATAAAATTCTTGCTTGTGAAATAGAATTATTATTTGAACGTCATCTTTTGTCAAACATTAGGTGATCTGTTACACTTAGTCTATATCCAAATCTACGTGGTGCACGACACATAGGTCATGTACTAGAGAAAGGCCCTTGGTTTGGAAAGGCATCAGTCAATAGACTTATAAAAAGTGAACATATCCTTGATTGTTGTGATGAGGTTAATTATAAAAAGGAAGAGAGGGCCATAAACATTGTTCCTTATTTTAAAAAGGATTTAGCATAGATTTTGCATGAGTCTTTTGGTATGGTATTTTATTTTGTATTACGCAGTCGTTATTTTATTTTAATAAATGGAACAGTTGTTATCTTCCTAGTTCACGTTTATAATATCATCATTTTATTTATGCATATTTTTTGTACTATGTGCCATGCTAAAATTGTGGGAGTACCGATTTATTAAAATTTCATTCGTTACGCGATGAATTCAAATTTAGAACTAATTTTGAATTCAAAATTGGATATGGATGATGATTGGAAGCCTCGACGACCTTTCGAATCTAATCCTTCTATTTATTTTATAATATTTTTGAGTTTGTCGTTGCTGCATAATAAATGTTTGTATATTGTATTTATGATAATATTTTTTTTATTCTGAAGAAATGGCTTCTGCTTCAAAAAATATCGTGGCTGAGTTAAACAAAGGTGAAAAATTGAATGGTGAAGATAACTATGATATCTAGCACCGAAAGATTCAGTATGTATTGGAAGAGCAAAAGGCTCTTGAGGCTTTACATAAAACTATGGTCGAACCACCACAGGGTAACACTGCTCAACATAAGAGGGATCAAGAGGCTTATCAAGCTTTTGTTAAGAAAAACA
>JANLJB010029533.1:0-15896 GCA_026212285.1 Bursera cuneata
GTACTTTGAATGGTAAACAAAAATTGAGTGCTGCTATTTACAACCCACTTTTCAACTTAATAGTCCCCATCTTTTATTTTTAGGAGGATAAAATTAAAAAATAATAATAATAATTAAGGGATATGATCAAGAATTCTAAGCTGTAATATTTTCAAATCTTATGTTTCGATTATTTCCCTAAGGATTTTTCTACTCCATCTTTACTCCATAAAAGTTTTTATGCTTATCATTTTTTCAATCCTACTACTATTGTCGTATTGCTTATAATTTTTACGATGATTCAAATATCAATGCTTCATTAGACAAACTGATCCATTAACGTCAGTTTGTCTTCGAAGAATATATAAACCTTCAAAAAATAAGACAATGAGTTGATGAAATTGGTCAAATTTCTATCATAATGAATTCTTATTCCATTAACTTCAGTTACTTTACCCTTTGAATTTTTGTGTTTCGTATATGAGATTTAAATTTTTAAAAACAGAGAAACTAACTTGACAATGATTCAAGGATTATCAATATTAAAAACTTTTATGGCATGATAATGGAGAAAAAAATTGTAAACAATCAACAATAAAAACATAGAGATACAAATATTAATGCTATTTCAAATTTTTGATGGTATATAAAAAGAAATGAGTTCATTTCTTCTAATTATTTCTTTCTGTTTATAATGTTAACCTTATAAAATTAAGTTATTTAGTTAAGAGGTTGGGTGCAAATAACACCACTCATAAAAATTTTACCATACAGTTTTATCACCCAGTTCTACGCGGGACTTTGAGACAAGAAGATTAATCAAGTATTGGCCCAATCTTGGAATGCCATATATACAAAGGTTAAAAACAAAATAATTTGATATGGTAAGTAAATATAAAGAAATCAAAGTAATAAATATTAATAAATAATGTCATAATCATTTTCTATTCAAATTATATATATATAACATTGTTGAAGGAAAAATGTTGCTTCTTGTGTGAGGCAAAAATAAAATAACCACTCTTCAAGGTTCGAAGAGCGAGAGTTAGCAGAATGGGCATCATCACCTAAAAAAAAAAAACAAAAAAAAGCCATAAAGTTTACGCTCTTCATCTTCAAGCTGTTTAACTTGTACACTATCTAACTAGCATTTATTAATTTTACACTAAATAACTTTATTATGTACATAAATCTAAATTACATGTACCATGCTTACATAAAACCACGATGCTCCGCTCTATTACTTAACCAATTATGACACCACATAAACAAAATCCTTTCTAAAAGACAGGAACTATATCATCTAAAAAATGTGGATCCTGAAACAGTCTTGCACTGGATCAACAAACCATATAACTGATTGACATTTACATCTCCATGTTTGCAACAGCAGCAGCTCCTCTGAACCTCAAGTTCTTGTAAACTACATTGAGAACAATGTTGGGTTGGATCAGTACTTCCGGGACGTAATTGCTTCATCGGTCAATGCTGACCATTTGAAGAATTTCAGCGTTGCAGGAAAGAAACTTCCTAAATGTTAACCAGCATCCAGAACCGGACAGGATTAACAAAGAAGTTCAAGAATATGCAAGTCATACTTATAAAGGAAGAGCATGGCCTCTTCAAACATCATACTCCATAGCGCCTTAACGCTTTGCTTAAACTTGGCATAACGTTATATGCCTGATAGGATCTTCTAAGTTCAATAATGGAACCCACCTGGACAAATACAAGTCAGGCTCGCTAGACAACATGCAGATATCATAATCATATTTCAGGACAAGTATTGTTTACCAAATAAAATGCCATTACATTAAGAAAAAGCCACTGTTGAGAATATTAGACATACAACCTACAAACATGCTTGGCACAGGACACCATACAGGTTAAGGCAAGTAGTGGGTGGTTTAGGCTAAGCACAGAGAAATCATGCTTATGGACATTTTATCCTATAGTTCCACTTGATTAATTTACTTGGTAACAACTCCCAAGAACTAAGGCAGCACCATTTTATCATTGGACATTATAAATGATGTGGAATACTGAGAAAAGCAAAGTCACATGGCATAGGTAAAGAGTAGCACTTACGATGATAAGGACTGATGTAAACCCAATTGCAAATCCCTCATTGATACGGCGTAAGTAGTGATCAAGTATGGTTGATGTAGTTGCCAAAATACTCAACAATAGGCCCCCTGAAAAGTTTCCACCCAATAACAGCTTAACACAATGCAGCAACAAAGTAAAAAAATACAAAATATTTTGAAATTGTATTGGAATAAACTTAAAAACAAGAGAATGTAATCTTTATAGCAGTACCCCAAAACCGTGTTGAAGCCTGAATCTTTGTCAGGTACTCAATGGTAGCCTTCCCGGGCTTTATATTTGGTATCCTGGCACCCATCTTATTCAAGTAATCTGCAATTTCCTTCGGCAAGTTGGCCTACATAGGAATTCTAGTTAAATGACATCTATAAAGAAGAATGAAAGGATCATAACTAGGATAATATAAGATCAAAAAATCACTTTATACACAGATAAGGGCATAAAATACATTCAAATCTTTACTGTAATTTGCACACACACACAAAAAATAACAAATTAAAACTCCTGCAAAGTGGACCAACTTTTAGAGTATAACCTTAATAATTTTCCCATGTAATACAACTTAGGGGTTTAGTACACCTCCTCAAGAGATACAGAATAGTTATTATCCGATGCTACAACAAGAAAGTGATTGTGAACTGTGAAGCAATATGTTCTCCATGGTTTTTTAAACTTTCCCCGAAATCACAGGGCCAAATCACACTGAAATTTTAAACCATTAGAAGTATTCGAAAGCAAATTTGTAAAAAGAAAGATGGATCATAAAATGCAAAACCAGGAAATCTCTTTACATATTTTGGTAATTTTAGATGATAGCCACAATAAAACACAAAGGTATGGGAAAATCATCATATCATATAGCATCCATAGTCATAGAATAAACAAAAATAGGGTTGGGAAGATACTTACAATGTCAAAGATATTGAACAAAAAGACAAAAAAGGCATATATTGAATAGTAAACCCAAGGCGGAGCACCAACAGAAGTCTCAGGGTTCAAAATCTCCCTAAAATGCTCCCAAAATGGAGATCGAAGGATACTGCAAAAGATAATCTATTAGACAGTACAATAGGCAATCAATAAACAATCTTATGCATTGAACTGAAGACTAAACAGCCCCAAATGTATAAGAAGACTTCAGTAAAGCAGTGGATTTGAGATAAAATCTGTCAGTTTTGCAACAATTACCCTGCAAGAATACTGGGAAATGCCAAGAGATAAGTTGTTGTAAGAACAGGCTGCATTCCGGATGGATTAATACTAAAAGGAATGTAGGGCTCCACTTCAGTAATTGGAGAATCTTCTCTGTCCAAAACACAAAACCGACCAAAAAAGACCAATGATCAAGATTGTATTAATCAGATGTTCGAAATATATGCTATGAGCTACAAAAGCTATGGATCTGGCCAGAATAAAATACATTGGATTGCTGTTAGTGCAAAAAATTGATCATTGTCGAGGAAACTAAAGCAAAGCATGATATATTAGAAAGAACATTTAGCTATAGAAGAATTGCCTTCATCATCAATATTCGCTATATAATAGAAAAGGATAAAAGCATAAGAATGGAATGAATTTGTGCAGTCCGTAATTTCTTTCACAAGAAAGCACATTTATATGTCTGGGCAGCTACAATGGTATACCTTGCAGCAGAAGCAAGTTTAAATCCATAATACTGCAATTTTATTTTCCTGCAACCTTCAGTTACAACAACTGCCCACATAGTGACTATGGTAAAAACTCCCAACACAGCAAGTATATAAGGCCACCAACTCACAGCACTTCCTGCAAAATATTTAAAACCTTGAAATCATTGTTGTTACCTAACACTGAAACTGAAGTTATGCCAGAATACAAACATTTCAAAGAACCCCTCGCACAACCATAAGGCTTCTATGTCCATGCTTAAATCAACTATAGGTTTTAGCAGTTTTTAACTTCAATTATTACAGCTTATTAAAGAGGTATTTTAAACAATATAATCAGCTTATCTACCGTTGGGGTGATTACTAGTGATTCAATGTCCATACTGATATATGATATTCAAATTTCTATTATATTTAAATTGGTTGAATCTTTATCTATGGACTCAAAACAATTACTCCAATCATTTAATTCTTAGTAGCATAAACTTTTTAGAATAAGTATGAACTTCTGACTATATAGAATAAAGTTTCAATCACCCTTCTAGCAATCTAGATGATACATTATTCCACAAGAGAACTACAGTATCAAATTTTCAAACTTAATTTTTCGAAGTAGACTAAAAATTTCATCTCTGCTTAAATATCATAGATAAGCACAATGCAATATCTATCTAAAAAGTTTTCTTTTTACTCAGGACATGAGAGTTCAAACTTAACTGGTTAACCATCCCGATATTGTTAAACATGGTAAATTTGGCAGGAAAAGAACTCGACAATTATTTCTTTGTTTTCAAATTTGTCTAAAGAAATTGAAAAAGGAAGCGAAAATGTTTCACAAATTAAACAGCAGCAAAATAATCTGTTATCAACCTGAGAGCTGAGACAGCATCTTGTACAATGTGTCAGTGTAGCCTGTCAATATCCCCACACATATAATCAGGGATGATCCTTGACCTGAAATATGCATACCAATTAAGAAAGAAAAGCATGTCATAATGATGGGACAATGAATAGTACAAGCACAATTCATTTAGTTCAATTCAAAGTCTGAAAAAGCCAGGCATCTCTTGTTTATTTTATTAACTCGTTGAGTTTCTTATGTTGGACACAGCAAACAGGAAAGATAGCCAAATGAGAGTGATCAGATCAATCAAAGCCAGCAACATCAGATCAATGTTTTCTACCTATTTCACATTTTGCAACAAAATAAATAAATAATAGAGAAACTTTCCTGAATACCAAAGTTTGGAGGTCACAAATAGTACTTGTAATAAGCCATAGCCGTTCCGGCAGAAATTTGTCATGCTCAGTACAGATGTAAATATAAATCAAACAATTCCAATGCTAAATGAATTGACTCCAAAAGATGATCTCACCATTCAATGATAACCAAAGAAAAAGAAGCTGCAAATAGAGTAGGCACATATCATAATCATGTTTCAGAACATAGAGTGTTTACCAAATCCAGACTCGGATATTGTATCACAGATCCATGTCATGGTCATTGCACCACAAACCAACAAAAAAGCTGTCACAACTACATGCTTCACCCTGCAAAAGCCATAAAAAAATTTTAACATAGCAGATCCCTACAAAATATTATCTATGCCAAAACACTGTTACTACTTCCATTCCCCAAATTGTTAAACAAATTAACAAGAGTGAGAAAGGCTGCAAAATTTATTATCTAGAACATGAATGTAAAAAAATCACAGAAAAACAAAGAGCACACTTTTAGAAGAGAAGCACAATTGTCATGCTGAGCTTTATAGAGGAAGCTGAAACCTCATTTCAATTACTTGTGAGATAATATTTAATTGATAAATATTGGAAAATGATATCCTTCTTGCAAAGTTACCTGTGACTGGCAGCATAAATTGAATATGGAAGTGAATAACAAGAAACTATAACAGCTTCCAATATCGCAAAGCCTAGTGACATCCACCATCTGAAATACAAAGAAAAATCCATGGAGTTTATATTGATTAAACATAAACTTTTCAAAATAATTTTATATAGCAAGGACTCGTCTCACTGCTTGAGATGAATAACTAGACACACATATAACTCTTAATCTTCTCATGGCCATCTAAGCCTTCCTTTCGCAGCTTTACCAAGGATGGAAGTACATGACAGAGTACCTGCACACTCAATACAGAAATTAGCAAACAATTGTTTGTAAATCAACAAATATTGAAAGGAAAGAGTTGAACAAAAAAAGTAGCATGGAACACAAAATTTTGTAAACAAAAACAATTCATTTAGACATCCATTAACTACATTCTGCAAATAAGCATCCATTATGAAGGACCAGTTATCATCAATGCCCAAAAGCTAATTATAAACTACCAAAGAGATACTTCTTTATCTATAGATAAATATATTGAAAGTTATTACATACATATATAGTAATCTATCAGCATATTTTACCAAATACCAAAGTGATGAGAACGGAAATTTTAGCTGCTTCTAAAATGTAATAACACAAGCGTAAAACACCTATCTAGACCCAAGAAAAACCTGAAGGGAAATTATATTGAAAAGTTAATTACACAGTACTAAAGTGTGTTAAAACAACCATTTGGTGGCTTTCAAAATGTAATAGCATATCACAAAACTTAACACCAAATTAGACTCAAAGGAGTATCGCAAGGAACATTTTTTGCTCAAACATGATAACTCCTACTGTGGCATTGTAGCCAGCATATAAAGCCTTCTTAAGCCTTCAAAGATTGCTTCAGTGAATGATATAATAACATTTAAATCGCATTTACAACATGAAATGAAGCAAAATATCAAGTTACATAATCATGCAAGTAAATTGCATATGAGATGGCTGAAGAAAAGCTATAAACCTGCATTAGTATTGATGCTATTATCTGAGGACTAATTCCAAGCTGAAAAAATGACAGTTTAAGCTCTGCAGTAAAATCACCTAGTTCATCTGCCAAAAACACCATGAAATGACTCTTTGTATGTATGAAATATGAAAACATTATAAATTGTAGTAAGCTGAAAAGGTATGTAAAACAATATATATAATAAATACCACTTTTAAATGTGTGCATGAGCCCGCTTTTGCATAAGACTTACCAACAGATCCTGAGACAAAGCTAAGGTAATCTTGAGGTATCAACCTTCTATCAAATCCAGGTAAAGGCACGAAATATCCAACACGACTAATTACGATCAGTACAGCGGTCACGAATAACCTCCGACGTATCTCACTCTTAAAAAATGATTCAGCAGCATTATTGAGGACAGAACTTAATCGTACAAAATTCAAAAACCTATTTTTAAACATTTTAGGTTTTGATTGCAAATTCACACAGTTACTGCCCTCATGTGAACTAGGAGTATCTGGTCCATCACCCAATCTTGGTGGAACAACATCAACATTCAGAGATAGAGCAGATGCTGCCCCAACATTCATATAGTCACTTCGAAGCTGATCCGAAGAATTGACAGAAAACTTTTTGCTTGCCTTTGCCAAAAAAGGTTTGTTTAATAGCAAGAAATTTATTTTGCTGGATTCTAGTAAACTCGTCTTGACAGAAGCAGAGGTCTTCGGACGAAGCGAATGATAATTTCGGTAATCACATCCCAAATGTTCACCTGAAAGTCACAAATAAGCAGCAGAGAAAAATCACATAAAATTGTTCAAATTGCTTATACTCAACATAATATAAATCACATAAGCACACAGCTTAGATAAGAACTAAGCGATAAACAGAACGAAGCAATTGATAGTAAAAATTGAACATACAATTAAGCGAATTTCAGTTTCCAAAAAAAAAAAAAAAGCACAAAGAATATGCAATCTCTACACACTAATAAATCTAGGTCGGAGGAAATTTTTTGTTTGTTAGGGTTTGAAGCAAATAAGAAAGTAGAAAACCGAAAGCATTTTCAAACCAAGTTTGTTTTCATTTTTTTGGTTTTGGTGATATTGTTGGTTCATTTATTCTGATGCCAAACAACGGCGAACTTACCTCCAAGTTTTAGTGGCTTTGTTCTGAAGAGTTGGGGAGTGAAATGATGAGAACTAAGAAGCGCTTGAGCTTCCATGGCGATACTCGGGCTGCACGGCGCGGCAAAACAAAGCCCTTCCGCCTTCGTTTTTGTAATCTTATTCCAAACCTCTATTAAAGTTAAAAATGCTCATCCAAAAGGGCAGGATCCTCTACTTTTGCACTTATTGTAGACCTCAGCAACCATGTTCCTACTTCCACCTATTTTATATTGACCATAATAATCCAATCCACCACAAACTTTTTAAACAAATTTTATTTAATCTTTTACAACATAATTTGATAATTTTATATAATTAAAGTAGCATAAATTCACTGATATTTTTAGAGTAAAAATAGAACAATCGATCACACTTATAGTTGTTAATTATAAGTGCAACGTTTTATTAATTAATTAATTAATTTTTTTTTTTTTTTTTGCCAGAGGATAACCTGATAAAAGCATTCAGATGAAGCTTTAAACAATAAGGATTACATCAATAAACGAAGCATTAATTAATTAATTACAATGAGATTTGGTGCTGCTGTTATTATTTAAAATTACAAAGTAGAAGGTAGAAATAATCCACAGCACTGCGATCAAATTGGGGGGAAGCCTTTATGATTCTTATGGTAACAGATACAGGCTCACTTGGCATTTGGAAGCTAGTAAGTCCATTCTTTTGGAAGAAATATCTCAGGAGAAGAACATTGTGTCTGAGAGATTACACTGCATTTTGATTTTGCCGATACATCATTCCCACTTCTACTTTTGACTGAATTATGATAATCCCCATTCTTTAAGTTATGAGAAATAGCTCTGGAATCTGCAGATAAATATATAGCTAGAAAACATGAGAAAACATATATGTAACGTAATAACAAGATAACACAGCAGCTGATGAGAAAAGGAAACTAACAACCTTTCCGGGGTGAAATTTGAAGGCCGATTGCATGCACATTGAGGTTGAGAGCTTGAACAACACGGGAAGGAAGGAGTACAGGAGAGCAAGCTACAAGAACATATAAAATAAATTTTATCGCAAATTCGAGCACATATATTTTTTAGACATACGTTAAAAAAAAATTGATGCATTTAATATAGGTTTTTTTTTCTTTTTAAATATAAGTTTAAAGAACTGGTAAAACCTATGTTAAGAGCAGCTTTATCAGAATATGTACATGTAGTACCTGGTTTTCTGGTCGGTTGAAAGTTGGTGCCTCCACTTTGTGGAAGAAAGACTCCGGTACCACATGATCTTCGGCCAGACTCTAGAAATATAGCTTGCATTCCAGATCCTCTGGAGGCCCAGTTACTGTTGTATTTTGGTCTATGATGCGGTCTTGAGCTAGGCTTTGAATGCTGATAACACGAATAATTATTGGGCCAAAGTCAGTATTTTTAATGTTGCGTTTACCAATAACCATGCATAATCAATTTTCATTTTCAAATTTGGTAAGTGAAGAGAAAATCCCTCAAGAAAAGTAGTGTATTTACAGAAATACTATTTACAGATGATTGTTTTATCCCACTTTAAGGGATATGGTTCAATTATATCCTTTGTTACTTTAATGCGAAAGATCCAGTATTCAGCTCAATTGAGTCGATGTACTTTACGTTACGTTTTATTATATCTGCTTTTTTTAGTAAGTTCCGGAACATCGGCTAAGGATAGTACTAATACTAATAGAATACCCACTTATGGCTCGTATCTAACGAGGCTAGGGATAGCAAGAGTGCAAGGCAGGGTGGCCCTTCCTATTACTCAACCCAATTTTCAACCTAATTCTTATTTTCCATCCATTCTCATATATACTTTTTTGGGTGGAGTGGGGATAAGAATCTCCTTATAGGGAAGGATTTCCGCAACCCTAGCTCGTTTCCCATACAAATATATCATGTCGCTTTAAATTAACTGATAATTGATATGTTATAAAAAAATCTCAAATAAAATTAATTAAAGATATACTAATAAATAATAATATTTAAAGAAAGAAATCATCAATAATTTTATTTTATCATTTCCAAAATTCAAAACTAACATATTTAATCAATTCATAATCAAAAGAGTGAATAAATAACAATTTGTATCCGAAATAAAAATATATAGATGACATTATAAAAATTAAAATAAGTTAAGGTTTTAGTAAAATAAGATAATATTGTATTTTTATTATAGTAAAATAATTTTATGTTATTACAATAATCAATCCATTATACATAAAATTCAAAAAAAATTGTTCATATTTTTATATATAGCGGAGAGTTGGTCAAATATGAAGTTGGAAGTATTAAACTCGTTCCTATCCCATCCCATCCCGATAAAGAAAGGTCCTCAACCCCATATATATTTTGTCATTCCTAAATAAGGAATAAATTGAATGATTGATGACACTTACCTAATGAATGTTAGATATTTATTATTATTATCTGGTACGAAGTTCACGATAAACTTTTTCCAAAAATGTTTTATACTCATTAATAAATAGTATAAATCAAAGAACAAAAATTAGTGTAACAAATTTAACTAAAAATTTTAAATTTCAATTGCCTAGTCCTCTATATGTATACGTGATAATTCTCTTTTAAGTCGCATTTTACCGGAGAAACTTCCCTAAATTACATAAAACTATATTTGCTAGATATCTGCAAATATGGTAAGGATCATCAGGATTGACAACTTTCTAAAATATATTTTAGAATAACTCAAATCTCTATACTCCTAATAGAGCAAAGTAAAGAAATGTTATTCTTCCCCATCTTACCAAAATAGAAAAGGGTTAACACAATAATATCCCTTAGGTTTGGACTTTTGTTAGACAAAATGACTTTGCAAAAATAACCATTAACTACCCGAATGTTTGCAAAAATGACAAAGACTATCCTTCTTAATGGAAACAGTTTGTTTTTAACAGAAATTTGAATACTCAATTTTAACCTTCATTGTTTAAAACAAAACCAGAAAAATAAATCATCCTAAATAAATCTCATAATCCAAATTCTAATTAATACAAAACATAACAACAAAATTGGCATGATCTCAATATTATGGTGATGCTATATTTATTGGGTGGTGGTGCATCTTTTTTGGAATTGTGGTTGATGTTGGGAGTGCAAAAGTTGATCCCTTGGTGGTGCTTTTGGGTGGTGGTACTCATTGGATGGTTGGCCATGGCATGATGGTGGTGTTTTGTTGTAGATCACCGATGATAGAATAGGTGACATGACTCACATGACTTTGAAGAGGCTCACAAAGTTTGGTCGTGATATATCCTTATTGAGGGAGATATAGTTGCATTGACTAAAACCAGGTCAGGTCGTCGATTAGGTTGAATTCTGACCTAAAATTTTAAAACTATTATACCTTCTTTAAAAAAAAAAAAATTATTGGGTGTAAAATGTAATATTTGCAAAGTTGCTTTCCATTTAGTAAATTGTAAACCTCAGGTGCTGTCATTAATATTAGCCCAAAATGAAAATTATGAATAGTTATAGTTTCCTATAGCTACAGCTAATATACTTTCAACCATCGTATTCTCGAGATCATCTTCTTGAAAAGGTATTTCCTCCCCTACCATCTTCCAAAGAGAAAAACTTTAAATTTAATACTCTGAGCTTAGACTCTAGGACATCCTCATGTGTTGTGAATTCTACGTAAATATACATCTCATGCTGGAAATATATCATTAGCAAGCGAGAACTATCATCTTAGACTCAAATACTCGATCACCACTCATATTTATTATTGAGTTCAATATTCAGTTTCGCTAGGAGAAAGTGTTATATATGTGTACCAGTGGAAGTGGCTCTGCAGGCAATTTAGAATGACGGAGACGCAGCTTGTGCTTCACTTGTCGCTGAAATAAATCAAAGCAATTAAAATCACATCTCGGAACATAAAAGGATCAAACCGGCTAAGTAATTAAGAAGAAGAAAATGAAATTACCTGATGATGATCCGTTGCAGGAAATGCTTCATCCAGAACATGAGAAGGCAGCCAAGACATTCCTTCCTCAAAACCGACCTCTACATCTTCAACACCAGCCATTGAAGAGCGAGAAATCGAAAAACGCCTACAATTATTTCAGTTACTTTCTTGTTCTGCTATAGAGAGAGTATTCTCTCATCCAATTTCCAACTTCTGACCTGCAATTCAACTAAATAGTTACGTGCAAGTGTTGAGAGATTTTATACTCTTTCAAACTTTACATATATATATATATCATTCCCACACTTTCTCCTATATATATATATATATATATATATAGCGCGTGCTAAATTAGTTTTGATAGTTTTCCAAACGCATACACTTCAAAGGGAGCCGTTGTATACATGTGTCGTCACGCCGTACATGGACAGAGGTATTACTTGCTCCTCGACGTGTTAATTCACCTCGATTTGCGACTAAAATTACGCTAAAGACCACGTTTTGGAAAAAGAAGAACGGAAGTTTGTATCCAAAAGGAAATTCCAATTACCAAGCGATGCTTTTAGTTCCCAAATTTATTTTGGGAAATATTCAATGGTTTCATGGAATGTTTTGTAAAATCAATTATAGTTTACTCAAACTAAAACGAAGTTGGTTTGTTAATCGGCAGTTGGTAATATTCTAGTAATTAAGAGAAAAGAGCGGGGGCATTTCAGTCTTTCAGTAGAAATAGCTCCTGTTAAGAGTCAAACAGAGGGAGACTTATGTGGGTTGGGTTGGGTTCGGTAAACCCCTCTTTCTATTTTGTTGTTGTAGTTACCCTTCACGTAACGATGCCCTGCTGCTCCATGACATGTTTCTTTATATTTAATTTCTATTTTATAAGCCTCCATTTTTGTATTATTTTTTAGTTTTTGTGGTTAGATTAGGGTGTAGTTATATGGTTAGTCATTTGAATAGAATAGATACATCATTAGCCATGTATGTCTGTATGCAGCGGCTTCGGATCTTCTTATTCTTAACCACCTCACCAACTCACCAACATCCTTGAAAGTTTGGATTAGGAAAGTTGGCTCCATAACAGATAACATACATGTGAAGGTTATAAGGCTATAATATTAGCTAGGCTTGGTAAAGGTGTCGTTTGGTGGGATCATTGATCTGCCCTCATTCTTCAACCTTATTTATGGAGTAATACGGATATGATGATGTTGGTGAACCACTTATACATACAAGAACAACTTCATGTTAGTATTATAAACAAAAGAAATGTTATTGCAGGTTGGTCTGATACGGTAACAGATCCACACAAGATGTTTGATCATCACCCATCCTTATTTGGTGGGACCTTGCCTCTAACATCATTCATCAAATAACTTTGAGAGAATGCCAATCATTTACCAGTTGGTCAACTCTACTTGGAAAAGTTATCAGTTAAAGACTTTTAATTAGCATCAGCTTTCCATTCAAATCGTCCAACTTCAAGACACTCATCAAATTGTTCGAATAGAACTTCAATTTTGGGTGGATTGGCAAGTCAGCTAATATATTGCTCTTTTGGACCAGGCAACCTCTTTTTATATATAACTTTTAACACAAATAGATCTTTTTGTTTTTGGCAGCATAGTAACAGTTGGCATAAAAAAATTAAGTGGCAATTAGAAAACATGTCTGCCAGAGAGTGCTATTCGTTAGTCGCCAATTTTATCTTACAAGATAGCTTGCAGTAATAACCAACAATTTCTCCGGAGCCTCAAGGAGACTCACTGTCCAGGAACATAAGTAGATTAGAACGCGGATTAGTCGATAATTCATTTAACATGACTTTCAAATAACTGGTCTCGGTTGAAAACAAATGGATGGCAACATTTCCAGAGCATCCATATACTCTTGAATGGTCCTCCATTCAAAATAAATACACTTAAATCAAATACAGAAAAAATATTCTCCATGTTGGTCGGACAAAGTAAAACCTCCAAATTCCAATTTTCCCAATAAATTTTTGTTGAAGTCTTATTAAGCAAAACTGCTTGAGACTTCACTCACAGACATTTTACTTGTTATTTTTATAAGCCTACGAGTATCTGCATCTAACTGAACATTGTCCTTCTGCATTCGTTCTGCAATAATAAGCGGCATTTTGCCAGCTTTTGCATAAGTTTTTAGTAATGAATTATATATCTCGGTGGTAATATGGCCAGCATTCCGAAGAATAACTAGCAACTGCTCTGCCGCATCAATGTTTCCTTGCTCTTCAAGTTTCTTAAACACTTCTGCAACCAGCCTTGTGTGTGGATCCCATTTTTTCACACTACCAATAGCTTTCTTGAAACAATCTAGAACTTTTTCCATTTGGCTCTTTTCTAAATATCCCCATGTAAGAAGTTCCCAAGTAGTGTAAGAAGGCTTGATTTTTTTTTGCACCATCCGGCTGAAAAAATTTTCAGCCAATTCCATCTGGTTTCTATTGATGTAAGCTGCAAGAAGTATATTAGGGACCCTACTATCACCAGTTCCTGAAACAGACTCCCATTCACTATAGAGATTCTCAGCATTTTCAAACTCCCCAAGTTTCACAAGCGAAGATATCATACAGGTATACTCAGCATCATTCATTCTACGGAAGCATGATTTCATCTTCTTCCAAACTCCATGAACTCCATTCTTATCCCCCATGTTAGTATACAAACTGACGAGGGATGAATAAGCAATTCGATTTTCACGAGAAGTCCTTTTCTCCATCTCCTTCAAAGTAGATATGGCTTTTTCAGGGAGTTCCCTTTTTATGTACAAATTCGTTAATGTGCTATAAGTTACCCAGTCCGGATCTATTTTTGCCTTTTTTATCTCAAGAAAGACCTTTTCAGCAGTTTCAATATCATTTTGTGAGGCACATACTGTTAACCATAAATTGTAAGTAACGACATCAGGCAAAGTATTCTTCTTCAATTCCCTTATCAATCCAGGAGCCTTATCAAGTTGTCCATTTGAGATGTACAGCGATAACATGTGGTTATAAGGAAGGGGACACTTTACGAATCCACATTCTGACATTTTCGCCATCAGAGCCTCAGCTTTGACAGGCATTTTGTTCTGGACATAGGCGTGAAGAAGAGCTGAACAAGTGGCTTGACCTCTCATTTTATCAGGAAGGTTCTCGAAAAAGTTTTCAGCACTAGATAAACCGCGAACTTTGCCTATCAAATCCAAGTGGACAGCATAATCACCGGGTAATAGCTTAACGTCTTGCTGTAATGTCATCCACTCGCAAACCTGAATGAGCAATCAAAATCTATGTACTAAAAATAAGGTCCATCGTCAAGGATATTTACTTCACAATAAGTTCAAAGGAGATATACTTTACTAGTTATTTCTAGGACTAGCCAATGACTAACAATCCATTCAAACATACCATCACATAACTCGATGCATTTCAATATGGCACCACTAAACATACACCATTTGCATTGCTAATAATAAAATAAATTAAACTTGAGATGGAGAATGGAAAAATTAACCAATTCAAACTATGCAAATAGAACCAGCCCGAAAATTCCAATGAAAAAATTTTAAATTAAAAGAGAAAAAAAAAGGAAGAAGAAATCATACACACCTCGAGTGCATGTTTGTAACGCCTGAGCTTGCGGAGCTCTCTCACAATACGATTGAGCTCGTACTTGCGTACCGTACGGCCTTCTTCTTGCCATTTCCGTATGGTAATTGCTGCGCTGCGTTTTGTGTACACCAGGCTTAGAAGTCTCCGGCCAAGAGTGTCTCGACCACCGCCTCCACTACTTCCGGTGGCGCCATCACTGATTTCTGCTTTAGCAGCTTTACTAGAGAAAATCCGTGCTGAGGTCAGAGTTGCGCGGATTGAGCGAAGCAACATTTTTGCTTAAAACCCTTGGAGTTTCAGGGTTTTGGTCTGGTTAAGCTTCTTAACGAATCACGTGACATGCACATGAGTTATTATGCGAAGATCAACTTAATTGGGCTCAAACCACTAGCCCAATCCTGTTAATGAATTAAAAAAATAAGCAACAACTAAAAACAAGAAACGTGTCATACAAGGAAAGGCGCTATATCCCCCCCCCAATAGAATTAAAAAAAAAATAAATATCCCATTGAATTGAAACTAACACACAATCCCTAATACTGTAACACCGTCAGTTAAATTTAACGGTACTACAGTAAAACTCAAGTAAAATATCATAAATACCCCTCTG
>JANLJB010029534.1:0-15900 GCA_026212285.1 Bursera cuneata
TCACATTAATAGCACTTAAAGTGTAAAAATAATGATTTAAACTCTTAATAAACATACACTTTTAAGTGCTAATCAAAACTCACAAACCATTAGAGGTTAATAAAATTAACCAGACAGGGGTGAAACTACTAACATGAAAAATCTCAGGGGTCCTAGTGATAAAATGTAATGTGGGGGTGTATTTGTAAACCAAAAGACCTACATGGGTGTCATGTAATAGATGCAGGTGTCAAAACTCAAAGCAGTAGGGCTGATGTAGTAATTATCCCCGACAGTTGTGATTTACGTTGAATTACCAAAAAATTGATTGGCGATCAGGAATGACGATAGGAGGACACCATTAACATCATCTTGTCGAGAGGAGTTCAAAGGCACCAATGTCAGAGGCTGTCGATGGCGGGAAACGGTAGATCAATGAACGGGATATGAATAATTTCACGATCGATTATCGGTGACGAAGGCCTCGGACGGCCTATCGAAGACCACTGTTGGACTCGTCCGGTTGAGAGGAAGAGATCCCAACTAGTGGCGGGGGCTGATGTCACTGGAGGAGGGTGATTAACGTTTGGGTAGACAAACCTTTCCAATGTCAATCTAGTTGATTCTGACATCAGATGGGGAAATGATGACCGGATCAGGAACTAGGGGGCTGAGACGCTTCCATTGCCACCGACCATGAGGGCTAACTCACCAGGAAGACGGTAGCTATTTTCGGTAAATAGGGGTTTTTGCAAGTTTCTGAATGTTTTAGGTTACTATGCTGTTTATATAGATTTTGAGATTCGGGGGTCCAAGTGTTAATTTTTAAATCTTCAAAATTCATGAATCTCATTTCGACACCTCGACATCTCGATACCAACCCAATCTTATCAATTCCACACTTACAACCATCAATTTACGAACATCGGACACTAAAGACAAAATATCAACGTACCCATGTCAAATTTTTTTAGTCCCAAAACCCAAAATATTCTCAAATTCATCCGTATCATCAAATACATATTTACACAACGTCATTACATACGTTTCATCTAATACACGTGAAAACGTGTAAATTTACTATTTCAAATTTTGAAATCTTTCACTTACGCCCCCATTATTTTGAAAATCCAAGTTGTCACAATCTACCCTTTTTAAAGAAATTTTTTCCTCAAAATTTTACAAAATAATTCGTTCTCTTGCATCTACACTCTGGATGGGAACTCCATCATGTGAAACATCTGGGTGAATATCTAATTTACTCTAATCTAACACATGTCTCAGGTCCAACTTATATCTCCTCAACATGTATACATACAACATATCGTAATTCCCCTATAGTCACGGTGGCGAAGCCACTCTCAAATCACTACCCCAATCCATCTCAAGGTCCTTAAATGATCCAAAATTAGAAGACACATTTTGCATGAGACCATGCATTTTCCATAATAGCAAGATGCGTGTTCATATTTTGCATGAATGTGCCAAAATTAGAAGACACATTTTAGAAAGTAGTAGTCATAGTTGGCTCTTGAGATTCCTTTGGTTTTTTGCCCTTTGTCATGCTTTGTTTCCTTGCTCTTTTAGTTGAAGAATGAGCAACAGACTGAGTTACAAATATGCCATCATCTTCTTCATTTTCATCACTAATGAGAGTTGTCGCATTAGCCATCTCATTTTCTATGTTCTCTATAGCATCATCAAATGTCTCAACATCCTTACCAGTTGCTCTATCTTTTCCTATTAATTCTCTAATTTTATCATAAAAAGGAAATGATACATTCCAAAGTCCCCTTGCTTCCTTATGATTATGTAAAAAAAAAAAAAAAATACAACATATTAAAATGATAAAGAGAAAAAAAATGACAATTCTTACGGGTTAGATAATTAAATATTATTTCTTACCTTTGCACAATTTATCATAAACACTTTTCTCACATTGTATCATTTTCTTTATCATCCCAACCAAATCCAGATTTATTCAACATTTCATAAATGTTATTATATTTTGCCTTTATAGTTTTTCATCTAGAGTCAATATGTGGATCGGCTCTTATACCACGCAAAGGAATTTTTTGACTAAGTAAGTCTTCAACCCGAATCAAATAACCTTTTTTTCTGAGTATTGTCTTGTTTAAATTTTGGGTCTGTAGCCCCCTCCTGTAAGCATTGTATCAATATGCGATCCTCCTCTGAAGTCCAAACTCTTTGTTTCTACCTCTACCTCTAGTAGCTTGACTATTTTGAACAAAATCCATCCTAAAATACATTAAAGGATACTAACAAGATTTATAAATGTAATAAAAATAATAACATTAAAAATGTCAAAAATAATAAGAGATATTATTTCAATATATAAATCAACCTAAATTGCCAAAAATTAAAAATGAATACAAGAAATAAAGAACAACAAATTGCATATCAAATGAAGATAAAGACAATGAGAATTATAAAAAATACAACTCAAATCCAATGCGTTTTAAGGTTTTAAGTTAGAAAGTCTCAGTAATGTCTAATTGGTGCACACTCTCCAACTGTTGAACATTTGTTGGGCAAGTGTGTTTATAAAATTGGTCCAATGATTAGATGTTTGAACGGTGGTGATAAACTCCACTTCATTATCATAATCCATATTCTCATCTTTTCCATCTTCTTCTTCACAATATTCCTCCTTATCTGTCGGCATATATTTTTTTATTAAATTATGTAGAAGATAGCATGTCATAATAATACGTCCTTGAGTCCTTATTGGAAAAAATGAGCAACACCTAAGCATTGACCAACGTCCTTTAAGTAACCCAAAACATCTTTCAACTACATTTCTAGCTTTGAAATGTTTCATATTGAAATACTCGTCAACTGTTTGTGGTTGTCTATCACCTCTCCACTCATTAAGGAGATAGCATTGCCCACTATATGGAGCAAGAAATCCTTCACCATTAGTGTAACCAACATCAACCAAGTAATAACAACCTTCACATATGAAACAATTTAACAAATTATTTTTATTCCCATACTATACAATGCAATTTAGTTACTTAATTATTTAAAAATTAATATTATGAATTACCATTACCTTGAGGAATTTTTAAACCACTAGGTTTAGAAATAGCATCTCAAAGGACACGACTATCATGAGCTGATCCTTCCCATCCTGGTAGTATGTATATGAATTCTATATCAGGTGAGCAAACACCCAAAACATTCATTGTAATGTTACCTTTTCTTGTTCGATATTTAGGTCTATCCTCAGTTGGTACGATATATTAGCATAAGTACCATCTAATGCTCCTAAGCAATTCTACAATAAAAATAACAAAAGAATTTAATTTCGAATAAAGTCCATATTAAATCCATGGGTTTATTATAAATTAAATGAGAATTTATTATATACCTTGAAATGCTTCCACGTATCATCTGTGCAATCATCCATTATTGGCATAGGCTTTTTCAATAACTCATTATGCAACTTTAAAATAAGTCCAATTGTCCTATTCTTCTTGTGGTGAGTATAGAGACATTGCTACAATTTCCTTAATTGACATATTTCTAGTTCCTTTTAAATCTCCAATGTCTCTAAGCATCTCATAAAGTACATCAAATGTGTGTCAATTCATGCGAAGTTCATTCTTGCATAAAACATCAATCTCTCTTATTAGCATATCTAAATTTGTTATTCTTAATCTCTTCTTATTATTCTTTTTTTCTCTCAATTGACGCCTTTCAAAAATGGTTGAACCCATCAAACACCATGTTATATACATAATAAAAACTATGTTAACAATAATCACTATAAATTGAAATTCTTGTAAATCTCACTTCCTTCTCATTGATAGGGCAAAACGATCAATTTCTCTACATTGTCATATAAAATAGGAGTTCATTATATATTCACATAAATGTCATATACTCATCTATCTAATAACTTAGAATAGGATATACACTAGGCTTTTTTTCGTAAATGTTTCTGACTCCACATGCAAACGTATGAGTTACAATGGCTTGGCAATCAAGCATCGCCAATTATTATATGATTTTCAATATTTTACATCTGATTCCTAGTTTTGTTTTTATTTACTTTGAAAATGAATAGGAAGATAAAACAATTAAAATCTATAAGAAACAAAGTTTAAAAGTTACCTGCACCAGAAATAACACCTTGTGGTGTCACAACACGCTTGCTGGTTATCCAATAATGGTTGTAAGGAAGACGACTACACTCACTTTGAGACACCTGCAACATAAATTAATAAACAATTAAGATAACCATAAAGCGTTTCAACAATAATTTAATAGTAGAAACTAACTCGCTAAACATAGAAATCATTTAAATGCACCAAAACTCACATTCATTGCAATGTTTACTACATACAAAACCATATGACATAGACATAGCCATAGGAAATTTATCCATTTCAAATTATAACATTTAACTATCTATTAGCTCAAAAAGGATTCTTGGTATCACAAACAGAGATAGGGTGAGGGAAAATCCAAATTTCCTCTAAATCAAAGTTAAAAGGAAATTTTCAATAGATACTATCATTCTTAAAGGTTTAAAGTAAACTTAGGAGAGTATACGATACAATTATAGTGAACTTAGCTCACCTCCTAAGATAGTAAAATTTCCTAATTTTTCGTCTCAATTCACTGAAGTATCTTCAAAGAAATTAAATTTGATCCAAGCCCCAATTAATTTCTGTAGTGAAAGAACGAATTCAAATATACAATCAATTTTGAGATCAGCTTTTTCTTTTCTCTCTGCTTATTACAACTAGATTAGATTAGGAATATCTTTTTACATAATTGCAGGGTAAACTTTGCCAAATACCACTTGCAATAGCTCAAAGAACATGTGGTAACCTGGATTTACGAAAACAATGATCTAGGGGTGCAAGTAAAAGATTTCAAAATATGAAATCATAAAATTATGTATTTTTGATACGTATTGGACGAGATGTGCGTATTGACGATGTGTACGTACATATTTGGGTGTTACAGATAAATTTGGGGATTTTCTAAATTTTGGACTCAAATATAATTTTATACGAGCTCGTAGATTTTTCTTATTTAGTCCTCGATGTTGACATTTTGAGGGTCATGTGAGTGAGGATTAGATGAGGATAGGTTGGCATTGAGATATCGAGACTTCAGACTGGGACTCGTGAACGGTAAAGGTTTGAGAATTTATGATAGACCCTCGGAGTCTGAAGTCTATATAAATAGCATAGTGGCCTTGGATATTCAAAAATCTTGCACAAATACCTATGTTCGTCAAAAAATTACACCCACTGTCGTTGTAGGTAACTGTTCGTATTCCCGACGAGCTAGGCGACAAGAGGGGTGGTGATAGAACCCTCTCAGCATGCTGGTCGCGGTGGTGAACTCCATTCCCTCGTCTGACATCGAAATCGGGTGGAATGATGTCGAAAACGTCCGCCTGCCTTACCATCAATCTCCCTCCTCTAGCGACGTCAACCCCCACCATAACTCAGGATCTCTTCCTCTCGATCGGAGGAGTCCGGCAGTGGTCTCCGATCGATCATCCTAGGCCTGGATCGTCAAGAATCACCGTGAAATCGTTTAACTTCCCTGACGCCGATTTGTCCTGTCTGGCCACCGTCTTGCCTCGCCACAGGTGCTGTTGGATTCAACTAGGCAAGAAGATTCCAGTGGTGGTGGTCGTCGTCGTTTACCGTGGTTCACTGCTGATCGTCTTTCCGAAGAGTGAACCGTGAATCACAATTACCAGGAAAATATCAAGCAGCCCCCTCAGCTTGCAGACTTGACAGTTCACCCCTCTCAGTTGTACCCTTGTTACTTTGGATCTTGGCAGATAGATGCCTGCCATGTGTTTTGACATAAGAGGTTTTCAGGTTAGCAGTTTCACCCCACTTGATTAATTTTAGATTAACCCCATTAGTGTATGAGTTTGCAATAACACCCCTAGAGTGTAAAATATTGTTTTAACCTCCGATTTTGATTTTGCATGTGTATGACCTCGTGACTCTGAGGACTCACCCAGAACCCCCAGGATGGATAGAATTCATAAAAAGAGAGAAAAAGATCAAGGAGTCATGGTTCAGATATCGAGGTAAAGGTTTCTGACTATGCTTTTCTATTCCGTTTTAATGTGCATGTGATTTAAATATTGATGTGGCATAGGGAATAGAAAGTGTATGTGAACAACGAGTAGGATAGTATGTGTATGCATGGATTAGGGGTGTTATGTGTGCGTATACGGGTGTACGAAAATTGGATCATACGTTGTTGATTGGGTAATCGTAGTAGATGTCCAGTGTGGACGGATGGTCATTGAGAGATCGTGTGATGAGATGGATTAAATAGGCACACGAGTGTACGTGTGGGATGAGATGGATAGGATACGGGCAATACGATACTGGTGCTTTACGGGATGGTTGAGACAAGGGAGGTGTCTAAGAACATGTCTGTGAGTAATGGGACGTACGAGACATGGACTGTACGTGGGTGCACGTGTATGATGCGATGGGTGAGATACAGGTTGTATGCGAGTATGACTGTACGTGACGGGATAGTTATGGTATAAGCCGAGCGTAGGTGGTCACGCTCATCAAGATTGATGGATACGGAAGATAAGTGAGTATACGTATGTGATAGGATGGATGAGACGTAAGTGAGACATGTGTGTTCGTGGCTATATGGGCTAATAGTAAGTGGAGGAACGAGTGCACATCAGATATGTATGTTGGATCTTAGATGGGCCCGATGTGGTACACGGGATCCAAGGGAAACGTGGATGACATGAGATACATGTGTAATTAGGTTATGGAAATAGGAATGTGGTTACGTGAGTATGACGAGTAACACGTGTGTGATTGACGTGTGTATGGATTGAGCGGATAAACCCCGGATTAGCCTAGCCGATATATAGGAATCCAAGGGGACATGCCAGTGAGGTACGGATTTGTCGACTGACATGTGATAGTTCAGTGATATGCGGACTGACCGACTGACATGCAGTAGTCCAATGATGTGCGGCCTGACTAGTTGATACACAGTAGTCTAGTGATATACAAATAGATCTGTAGAGTTAGTTGGATACAAATAAGATCTATGAGCCCACTGTGATACGGGATAGATCAATTATAGTGTTAAACCTTAGATGGGCCCGAGTTGATCCGAAATCTAAGGGGAAGTTGATATGATACCGTTTGAGGTGTTAGGCCTTGAGTGGGCTCGCGACGATTGTGGGATCCAAGGGGAAACACATGTGTTATGTTTTGAGGTGTTAGGCCTTAGTTGGGCCCGCGAAACACATATGATATAGTATTAGCATTAGAGTTTAGATGGGCCTAAGATGAACTAGGATCTAAGGGACATACCATATTGACTAGTAGATAGTATGTGTTGAGATGCGGAAGGATTCTTAGATGAGCCTGTTGAGATACGGGATCTAAGGACAGCTTTTGATTGATGGCTGGAATGTACATGTATGAGTGTACATAGGTGTCGCATGGGTCGCGACGAGTTTGTTGAAAAAAGGAAACTTCTAGTAGTGAAGTAAATGTGTGTATGGATGAGGAAATGAAATGATTAGGCTGGACGTGTTGTTTGTGTTTGATTGATGCATGTGTTTTATTAAAATGTTATAGAACTGTATAGTGTTAAATTCCTATTGGGCTGTGTTGTTTATCTCTTCCTTCACAGGTACCCGACGTCAGGAGTCTAACGATGGTGATCCAAAGCTTATGTAGAGGATCTCGGACAGTTTTCTGGGTATGTATGGGTAGAGTGAGTCGTATGTATTTTATTATTGAAAAATTTTGTAACCCTTGATTTTCAATCTAAATGTTTTATTTAAAACGTTTGATTTGATTTTATTTATTTTTATTTTATTTATTTACTAAGTGGCCCTCGGAGTTTCTGTATAAAGGGTTCTGAGGCTCCACAAAACACCAATCACCAATTATTGTGTATACCCATTTCTCTTTCACCGTAGAATCTTTTAAAAAATAGACTCGAACTCTAATTACACAAGAATCAATCAGGCTTTACTCACCGCCACCACCAACAAACGTAATACCAAAACGCTAAAACAAGGCTGTACATAATCAAGGCTAATCAAGGTTGTGATTGATAATTCTAAAAATAAAAAAATATATAAGTTGGGCAAAAATTCAATAGACTTGTTTAGGTAACCATCCCACTCCATACTCTATACTTTTTTTCTAAAATATGGAGAAAACTGAAAAAAAAAAACCCTAAAATAGATAATAGAAAAATAATATAATCAAGAAGAAAATACTTGTATTTGAGATAAAAATTGTATTGGATATGGGAGAGATGGAGATAAAGAGATTTTGTCTATAGTACACTAGTGTAGCGTGAAATATTTTTCTTTTTTTTAAAAAAAAGAGTGAAGAGCATGTTTTTAATTTTTTATTCCAGTCCATAATCAATTCTTTTTTTTTTTCAGAAAGAGTGAAGAGCATATTTTTAATTTTTTATTCCAATCCAGATTCAATTCTGATTAACGGAGGTTAAGAGGATTCCCTTACCTAGGATGATCAGATTCCCATTCCAACCTTTAATTTTTTCAACTAAACAGTAGAAATGGGAATAACTCATTCCATTCCCATTCCCGAGTGAAATTTAACTGAACCAAACGCCCCCTTACTTATATGAATCAAAGTATTATGTAATGATGAAATGAGTGAAAATTAAGAATAAATTCATTTTATTCCCTTCTCTTTTATTTTGTTATTAATAGGATATGTTACCTAAAATGCATTTGAGTTGTGCCTGAAAGAAAATAGACGAGGCCCAAGAAGATGGACAAGCCAGTACTGATGATTTATTGTTCCTGTTAATATAATCAAATCATACAGAAATTGAAGAGCTGAAGAACAAGGGAAATGGAATGAGTATTGAAGAGGTGATTGAGGTGTGCAAGCTTTTCTATTTTGCTGGGCAGGACACTACCGCAGTTTTGATTGTATGGACAATGGTCCTTTTATCTATGCATCTGCATTAGCAAGAACGTGCCAGAGAAGAGGTTTTCCAAGTTTTCGGCAATGGCAACAAAAATCTCGCATTGGAAGAGCTTACCACTTGAAAGAAGTAAAGAAAACATAGTTCTTTTATTTATTCATTCTTTAAAAAAAAAATCAGAGCATCTTGTTGAAATTCAAAAGCGAACACAGAATTATTACATCTATTTTTTTTTTAAATGTAACAATTTTCATCCTTCCATTTATATTTCATCAATGTTGTAGTGAAATGACAAAAAAAATATATATATATGTAATAATAGACAGGTTTTGAAGAGATTTTTGGGAAATGAAAAAATTTTGAAAAATAAAATTGTAGCTATTTCTCCAAAGCACCCCAGAGTTAGTTATCTTTTAATGGAGCTGAAAGGATCACGATCATATATATTCAAATCTCTAACTGAAATGCATTCAATGCAGGTAATAAAATTGTCCAAGAGGTACTTAGGTTGTATTCACTAGTACCATTGTATACCAGAACTACAACCAAGCAAACCAAGACAGGAGAAATTAGTTTACCAGTTGGTGTTCAATTTGCAATGCCAATAATCCTATGATGTATATTGGATCCCACCTTATGATCCGTACAAGCCTTAAAGACCAAGGATGAATCCCACAAATCCAAATTTGCTTTGTTGATACTTGTCAAGCCACTATTCATGTTCAGACATCCAGCTAAATCAACATGCACCTCCTACAAGTCCAATTAAGTTATACATCTTATAGTTTAACCATTGGATGCAATATAATCCAATTAGAATCTAATTAGTTGGATTATATAGCCTCTTAAAAGAATGTTAATTTATATCTATTTTGTTGTAATTTTGTATGTAATTATTTGATGTAATGTCCTTGTGTGTAAGGAATCAAAACTAGATAGCTTTAAGTTATAAATTTGCTCTCTGCCTAATTTCGCTCGAGTAGCATCATACGCTCGTCATACAAAAATGGGCAGAAAGCATTATGAGTTGCATTTTTGCTCTCTGCCTGATTTCACTCGAGCAGTATCATACGCTCATCATACGAAAATAGGCAGAAAGCTTTTCAAGCCTCTTCTTGCTCGAGCAAATATCATACGAGTTTACTTTTTGTATAAGTATTACTTCATTTCGTGTAACACACAACTTTGATGAAAATTTGTACACACTTGGTGTTGTTGAGAGGTTCTCTCATGTTATCATCCTTTGTCCAATTCCAAGCTAAGGATCGGTGGTGGATTTAGTCCCAAGTTGGTGGATTCTTCCTTTATGCTTGGTGACTATTTGGCATCCTTATTTATATGTTCCATTTGGTTGTTGATTCTCTTGAAGTTTCTTGTGTTGTGTTGCTTGAAGATTGGTGTTAGTTAGTTGTGTTCTAAGTTGAGAGTGTTGATGTTTGTTGCATTTTAATGGTGTTATTGGAGATTATTTGATGGTTGAAAAATCTTGAATGTTAGCGTGTTCCTACACTCCATTTTTATACTCAAACACCTCTCAATATACATCAATTAGTATTAGAGCTTTGGTTGCTTTGATGGAGTGTTGTCTTTATGGATTGAATGCATGAAGGATTGAAGTTGCCATGAAAATTTTCTTGAAGCTTTATGTGATTTCCGAAAATTGCTAAGGGTAGGAGACAATGAATAGTTGAAGATATTTGAATGAGTTGAGTGTGTAATCTTCCTTCCACCCATCATTCCACTTGGCACCCCTTAGCTCTCTTTATATCACCTCCACTTCACCCACCTTATCCCTTCACCAACCACTTGCCATCTCACATGCTACCTCACAAAAATTTCTCAAGTCCATTACATTTGAACTAGGTACTATTCCCATCCCATTACATCCTAACCCAAACATTATTCCATTAGAACTATTTCATTATCACTATTCCCATATACTATTCACCATTCACTATTCATACTTACTATTTCATATCACAATTCACCTTCCACTATTCATAAATACTATTCCTGAAGCTACTATTCATTGCTAGAATTACTATTCATAGTAAGCCCAAATCACCCAAATTTTATTCCAAAATATCACAAATAAACCAATCCTCTTCGCCCCCTCCACCATGGGAATTAGCTAATAGGAAAATTCAAATGGAAGTAGATGAGCTTAGGTATGACCTAAACATGAGGCTACACACATTGACAAGTTTGGTGACAAACATGTCTAGTGATATAGCCAAACTTATGCAAAACTAATCCCAAACACCTCTACACCCTCCACCCATCCAACACACACAAACACCCCAAACCTTTGATCAAAGAAAACCAGCCCACTATGACCAAAGAACCACCATACAGACACCTCTACCACAGGAGCCCATCAACCAAACACAACCTCCACAATTCCATGACCATCAACCCACCTAAAGAAGACCTACTCATCACCAACAAAGAACTACCCATAGTGACACTCTTCCCTTTATTGAGAGAATAGAGGATAGTTATGATTCTTTTAGTGAAATTGAGATGCATGGAAGGAGAAGGAGGAATAATCATGAAGATGATGATAGGGGTATGATATATTTCTGACACCACTATCACCACCTTTAGCTCTTTGCTCCACCCATGGTCCGACCCATGCGTGCCTATCAAGCCTATCGGATCAAGCTTCCCCTCATTTCAGTCCAAGCAAGTATCTCCAACACATCTAAATCAGATACTTGGGTTCTAGCTCAACCATGGGATGTAATATAATCCAATTAGACTCCAATTAATTGGATTGTAATGCCTCCCAAAAGGTTGAGTTTCTAAGTTAATTTATGTCTTATTTTGTTGTATTTATCTTTATTTATATGTAAAAGTGAATTGTGAAGCCTTAGGGCTCATTTGTTATGTTTTTGCCTTAGTCTTTTTTTGCCTAAATTTGGGTAAGACAGTGAGCTTAACATTGCGACGCTCACACATCGCCACCGCGGCGCTCATCCGAAGCACAATCGGCTCTAAGTCAAAAAGCTCAGCGTTGCAGCGCCCAATTGCCACCGCCGCGGTGCCCAAGTGCAGAAATTCAGATTTTACCCCTTTCTCTTTTTGTTTGTAAGGGATAACTTAAGGGCATTTTTGTCCATTCGTGTTTGTTGTAATATCACTTAGTATAAGTGTCTTTCTCTTTGTAATAGGCCATAACTTGATGATTATATGAAATTGAAGTATTGAACATTAGAGAGTTTATATGAAATTGAAGTATTGAACATTGGAGAGTTTTCTCTCAACTCCTTTATCTAATCCTTACCAAGATTGGTGGTGGTGGTGCCTTGATCTAAGTTGGTGGCTTTGTCTTTATTCTTGTGATCCCCTTGGCTACTCTATCCTTGTAAGTTGTTTGTTGTTCTTGTTTAAGTCATTGCTGTTGATGTTGAAGTTGTGTTGAAGAATCATAGTTGATGAGTGTTGTTGGTTGTTGATTCCCCTAATGAGTTGTTATTAGTATATGTTATTGTGGAGATAGTTAGCATTATTTTGGTGCAAATTTTAAGCTATTTGGTGGGTAAATTAGGCAACCCGAAATTATCCTTTGAGGTGCCCATTTTCACTCCTTTTGGATGCCAAATGCATCCCAAAATATAACAGGGTATCAAGGTAGAGCTACCCTCATTCAATGGGGGAAGTGACCCAAATGATTTTATTAATTGGATATATGAAATTGAACGGTATTTGAATTCAAGGGCTATAATGATGAAAAGAAATGTAGAGTAGGCATTTTGAAATTTAAGGGATATGCTTCCCTATGGTGGGAGAGTACAAAGAAGAAAAGAGAGAAAGAAGGAAGATCAAAAATCCGATCATGGGAGAAGTTGAAGAGATGTCTTAAGAAAAGGTTTTTGCCCGACAACTATAGGCAAGATCTTTATCTTAAGTTGCACAATTTGAAGCAGGGGGATCGAAATGTTGATAACTATGTCCGAGAATTTGAAGGTTTAATGATGAGAAGCGATATTCCGAAAGAGAAAGAGCACACCATTCCTAGGTTCCTAGGAGGATTAAATAGGGAAATAGCCGACAAAGTTGAGTTACAATCCTTCCATTCTTTTGAAGATGTGTGTAAACTAGCAACGAAAGTGGAAAGACAATTAAAGGCTTCTAAGTTTGTTGTTCCCAATAAGTTATTCAAGGATAGTACTTATCAAGAGGGAGCATCTTCTAATGTCCAGCCACATGTTCCTCCAAAAGATCTTCGAAAAAATAGGCTGAAGGAGGCAATAAAAGAAAAGCCTAAGTTCATGAAAGGAGAAATACGAAAAGGAGATTAGAAAAATAAGAAATGTTTGAAGTGGCAAGGGTATGGGTATTTCTAAGCTAATTGTCCAAATCGGAGAGTAATGACACTTAGAGAGATAGAGGCCATTGAAGAAGCAATTCAAGCAGATTCTCGGGCCGGCATTGAAGAAGAAATTATGGAAGAAGTTGACTGTGGAAATCTTCTTGTGTTGAAGAAAATCTTGCATTCTCAAGTCGACTTGCAAGAAGGACAAAGAGAGAATTTATTCCACATAAGGTGCACTATTAAAGAAAAAGTTTGTTCGGTGATTATAGATAGTGGAAGTTGTACAAATGTAGCCTCCACTACCTTGGTTGAAAAGTTGAGTATTCCTACACTTGACCACTCCAAACTGTACAAGTTACAATGGTTGAGCAGTGAAAATACGATTCAAGTTACTAAGCAAGTGAGGATTCCAATGTCCATAGAAACAAGGTATGTTGATGAGATTGTTTGTGATATGATACCTATAGATGCCTGTAACTTGCTTCTAGGGAGACCATGTCAATATGATAGGGAGGTCATGCATGATGGAAGGAAAAACACCTACTCTTTCAAGTTTGATAAGAAGAACATTACCCTAGTTCCCTTGCCACCCACTCAACTACCAAAACAAACACTAGCCCAAACACCTTCCCACCGGCTCACCAAAAGAACCCCTCAAATGAACCTTCTTCTTAACACTACCCAAGCACACAAGCCTCGAAAACACAAACTCTTTCAACCGAGAAATTTGGTATGTATTCACTTAGGAAAGGAGAGATTTTCGTATAAGAGAAAGGGTAAGATGTTCCCTAGGGGAGATGGTCCTTTTAATGTGCTTGACAAGATAAATGATAATGCTTACAAGGTGGAATTACCTGGTGGGTGTGGAAGAATTTTGGCCACCTTCAAGGTAAGAGATCTTAGCCCACATGTGGAAGATAATCATTTTTTCAAGATTTGAGGGCAAATCCTCTTCAACTAGGGGGGTTTGATATATATTACATCTCACCTTATGATCCGTACAAGCCTTAAAGACCAAGGATGAATCCCACAAATATAAATTTGCTTTGTTGATACTTGTCAAGCCACTGTTCATGTTCAGACATCCAGCCAAGTCAATAAACACCTCCTACAAGTCCAATTAAGTTATGCATTTTGCAGTTTAACCTTGGGATGCAATGTAATCCAATTAGAATCTAATTAATTGGATTTTATAGCCTCCTAAAAGGATGTTAATTTATGTCTATTTTATTGTAATTATTTGATGTAATGTCCTTGTGTGTAAGGAATCAAAACTAGATAGCTTTAAGTTGTAAATTTGCTCTTTGCCTGATTTCGCTCGAACAGCATCATACGCTCATCATACGAAAATGGGCAAAAGGCATTCTGAGTTGCATTTTTGCTCTCTGCCTGATTTCACTTGAGCAGCATATACGCTCATCATACAAAAATAGGCAGAAAGCTTTTCAAGCCTCTTCTTGCTCGAGCAAACATAATACGAGCTTACTTTTTGTATAAATATCACTTCATTTCGTGTAACACATAACTTTGATGAAAATTTGTAAACACTTGGTGTTGTTAAGAGGTTCTCTCATGTTATCATCCTTTATCCAATTCCAAGGCAAGGATTGGTGATGAATTTAGTTTCAAATTGGTGGATTCTTCCTTTATACTTGGTGACCATTTGACATCCTTATTTATCTAAGTAAGTGTTATTATTCTATTTGGTTGTTGATTCTCTTGAAGTTTCTTATTTTGTGTTGCTTGAAGATTGGTGTTAGTTAGTTGTGTTCTAAGTTGAGAGTTCTTATGTTTGTTGTATTCTAATGATATTATTGGAGATTATTTGGTGGTTGAAAAATCTTTAATGTTAGCTTGTTTCTACACTCCATTTTTATACTCAAAACACCTCTCAATATATATCATCCTATCTCACCATGATGAAGAATATTGGGCAGAGGAGTTCAACACTGCTAGATTTTCTTAAGGAATTCCAAAGACATCATTCTTCCCATTCAGGGGTCCCAGAATTTGCACTCGTCAGAGCTTTGCATCGATGGAAGCAAAACTTGCCATTGCAGTGATTCTCAAAACTTTCCCTTCCACCTTTCTCCACAACCACATGGTGCTCCTACCGTCTTACATAAAATGTATTTTATCATTGTAATACTTAATCTGTAATATTAAAACCATTCCAGAAATTACGCGTTTTAAGATTTCACTAGTTGAATTAAAAAAAATAAAAAATACAATAATTAAATAAAATAGCCCACTCATACTTCCACCCATCCCAACACAACTTCAAATCTAATTGAATTGGGATTTAATTTTTTTATAGTCATCTTAGAAATCCGTTGAAACTGATAAAAAAAACTGCCCATACTAGATATAGAAAACTTATCTACTAGGATTGATTTATTTATTTTTCTACTCTACATTCTAAGTCATTTGATTTTATGGTTTATTCTGCAGAATTGGAAATAAAATGAAATCAAAGTTAAAAAGAAATTTAGGACAGTTCCCTGAATTAAAACATGACAGAAAGACATGTAAAACCTTGAGGCTGCCCCAGACAACTCTAGGCCGGGTGAAATTGAGTTCTCACATCATACAAAATAAGCAAGAACCCATTTGGATCGGCCAAATTTTAA